>JBAPLJ010001586.1:0-27117 GCA_037832345.1 Rhizophora mangle
AGAAAAAAGTACATGCTTAATCTTTAAGGAGAAATAGGTAGAGGTGAAGTCATCCATTCCATCTAATGTATAATTTTGTTCCTAAACAAACTTCTTATTATATTTCTAGATGAATTTGTCTTTGTAATTGACCTCCTTTATGGGAATTAAGCACTAAATTAATTTGATCTTATACATGATGTCGCATTGCTAAATTGTCTAGCATACCATTGCCATCCTGAGGAATCCAAAGAGCTTCAATGTCAAGTGGATGAGCTTATTTCAAAAGGTTTTGTCTGAGAACCCATGAGCCCTTATTTAGTTATAGCCTTACTTGTTCCAATGAAATGATGATTCCATGGCAATTAGTATAACAATCACCAAAATCATGGTGAAATATTACTTTCCTAATTCTCAGACTAATAATTTACTAGATGAACTTCATGATGATATGTTCTTCTCTAAAACTTGATTTGAAAGATAGATATTGCTAGATCCAAATGAAAGAAGGGAATAAGTTTACAAAATTAGAACCGAAAGGGCTTATATGAGTGGCTAGTAGTGCCATTTGAACTTTTAAATGCACTAAGTAGCTTCATGTGCCTCATGAACTATGTGCTAAGGAGGTTCCCATGAAAGTTTGCTATTATCTACTTTAATGACATTTTGATTTATAGTAAGAGCCAGGAAGATCATCTAGACCACTTATGGCAAATCTTTGATGATTTGAGATATGAAAAATTGTATGGAAACTTACAGAAATGTCAATTCATGCAAAGGCAAGTGACTTTTCTTGGCTTTGTGAATTTATATGAAGGCATTAAGGTGAATGAAGAGAAACTTAAGGTCGGCCAAGAATGGCCAACCCCCAAACTTAAGGTTGCTTAGAAAGGCATTGAAGAGATCAAGTATAGATTATGCTCTGCACCAATCCCTACACTCTAAGACTTTTCCAAGACATTTGAAGTTAGATGTGATGCATCTATAGAGGGATTAGGGCTATTCTTATGCAAGAGGAAAACCAATTATATACTTTACTGAGAAGTTAATTGGTTTTGAAAAGAGTTATTAAGCCTATGATAAAAAAATATTTTCCCTTATTAGAGTATTGAAGCATTGGTAGCATTATCTCTCTTTCTTAGAGAATTTGTCATTCATTCAAACCATGAGTCTTTTAAATAATTGAAGTGTTGGCATAAACTCAACAAAGAACATGTAGGATGGATAGGGTTTTTTTTGAATCATTCTTGTATGTCATTAAGTACAAAACTAGAATGTCCAATGTGGTAGCTAATGCCCTTTTAAAAAGGCATGCTTTTGTTTTAATGCTTGAAGCTAAGTTATTGGGGTTTGAATTTATTAAACAATTTTTCATTGACGATATAGATTTATGATCTATCATGCTTGTGATAAGAAAGAGATTAAGCAATATTTCAAGCAAACATAGATTCTTTTTTAAGGGACATAGATGGTGCATTTCCTAGAATTCTTTGATCGAATTATTGATCCAAAAGGCCAATAGTAGTGGTCTTTTTGGCCACTTTGGTATGAACAAGACATTGGCAAAGCTTCAATAGCATTTTTATTGGCCAAAGATAGGTAAGGATGTTTAGACCATTATTGAGAAATGGGTTGTGCGCCAGCAAAATAAAAGTTTCAAATCATCCAAAGGTCTGTACACACCACTTCTAGCTGTAGATGTTTCTTTAGGTTGATGTAAGTATGGACTTCACTCAAGGGATGACTAGAACATAAAGAGAAAAGCATTCAATTATGGTTGCTGATTGATTGTCAAAGATGACAAAATTTTATACTATGCCATAAAACTAATAATGCTTCTCATATGGCTAACTTGATTTTTAAAGCAATCAAAGGGCTTCATTAAGTGCTAAAAACTATTATTTTGATTGAGATGTCATGTTCTTTGGAAGACCTTGTGGGAAAAAAATTGCAACTATATTGTTGTTTAGTACAACTTGTGATCCATAAACTGATAGCCAAACTTATTTAATACAACTTAATAAATTTGGACTACACAAGAAATGATAACATGCATCTTGCAATGAAGTCAGTGATCAATGCAAATATTTAAGTTAATTTCATGCTACCTTTGTGTGAATGACTCCTTGGAATAAAATTCTTACCAGTAAGAAAGAAGGTGGTGATCTACTCTTTCAAGTAATGAGCCATTCTATGAATGAAAGAAAGCTTAATTAAAATGAAAGACTACTTTATTTGACAAAACTCAATGGATTCAAACTACCTAAGTTGTATTGATGTGCATGTCATAATTAAATTAATGTTTAGTGTAAATAGGAACATTAGTTATGTGATCTTTTGTGTGAATAATTCATTGCAATGAAAAGTAAAGCCTTATTGTGAAGGAATTTGGTGTCAATCTCATGTTTCAAGCAATGAATGATTTTAAATTGGTAGAAAACCTAATCAAGACTTATAGCTTCTTTATTTAATTAAAATTGGTGGATTTAGAGTACCTAAGAAGAAGTACTATTTTCATCAAATCAAGAGACAATCTTATGTTTCAAGCAATGAAAGATTGTATCATAGTAAATAAAGCTAGTCAACAATAATAACTTCATTATTTCATGGACTTTGATGGAATTGCACAAGTCTTAGAAATATATATCTCATAATGAATCAAGCATTAGTGTAGACATTAAGTTAATTTCATGATGGACTTTAATGAGGCATTCAATCCATGAAAGAAAAGCTAATCTAAATAAATAACTTCTTTTTTTCTTGATGAAATTCAGTGGATTCAAGCTACCCAAGGTGTATTGATAAGAATTTTGCAATGAAATTAATTTTTGGTGTCAATATGGATGTGTTGTATGTATGATCATTTTATGTGAATGAGTTTTTGCGATGAAGAGAAAAACCTTATAGCCCAAAAAAAATCTAATTTCAATCAGAAGTTTCATGGAATGAATGATTTTTTTCCTAATTAAAAATTGAGATCAAGAGTAATAGCTCCTTTAATCAATAGACTTCGATAAGATGGAAATACTAGAGAAGAAGACTTATTTTCAAGTAATCAAGAGACAATCTTTGATAAACTAATTTTTTTACACAATTTTGCATCTCTAAATTAGTATTCTTTTTGTGGTAATAGTATCTCAATTAGCATGGCTATGCACTAAATCTTGCCAAATTATCTTGTAAGGCTAATTGGAGCTCAATGGTGGGAATTCAAGAAAATGGATTCAAGGATCTTACAAAAACCTAAATAACTATTGACATGGCATTCAAAAGGACAATCCATGTATTCATGCATGTCCATAATGCATGCAAGAAGAAGTTATTACAAATTAAGGCACCAAGCACTCGAAAGAAGGAAGATATCCATATTTTGCATGTTGCATAATTTAGGCATAACTTTCTACTTATAATTCAAATTGATGAAATTCTTATGGGAAATTAAAGATAAGTGAGAGAGATACAATTCTTATTTGAAACTAAGCCTAATTCCTTTGATATCTTAGAGCACATTCAGCTATAAGTTGTAAGTCCATGACAAATGACATATAAGGAAAGAAAGATGATCTAGTCTTGTTGAAATTTGGGAGAAATCTTCTTTTGAATTTCACGCAACATTTGGTTATCCACATATGAATTTGAATTGTAGAGATATGATTCATGAAAGGGATAAAAGGAAAAGCATAATGGAGTTGTAGGTTATCCACCAACTAATCTAAAAACAGAAAAAAGAAAGCATAATGGTCAAAGTGAGAGCTAAGACTTGGAAACTTGAAGAAGGAGAACATAAAGCAAAATTTGAATCAAAATCTTGGAGATCTTTCAATTTTTATGTTTTGGGTATCATACCATGGTGCTCTTAGCTCTATCTTCAATCTTTCTTCATATATTTATTCATGTTCATGTTTAATTTCAATATTCAAGCACGGGCTGCATTCTTTTTTTTATAGTGGTAATGGATTTTTTGCTTGAAGTTTGATATGATTTTGGATTCTTGATTAATTGCATCACATTGTTAATGGGTTGCTTTACTATGTTTGCAATGTTTTTAGTTACTTAATTAACAATTGAATGAATTTGCAAGATTTAGATGACTCTTGGAAGATATAGTATAAATTAGGAAAAATGAATAAAGTGACATATCATTAAAGTGGATAGAAATATAGCTTTGCAAGATGTGCAACTGTGAAAGAATGTTCAATCTTAATGAGCTACTTAAAGTGAATTAACATAAGAATATAGTGTTTTGATTCAATGGAGCATCTTCATCAACCTGTCAGAAGAGGTGTTAAATATTTTAGTACATGCAGTTGACATTGAACTTTGTGATATATTTTAAGATGATGAAGTTCCATCAAACTGATTGTTGGGTGAAAATACATACCCTAAGCCAATTTTTCATTATCATTTGCAATTCTAAATTTGCTTCTTATATACATAGGGTTTAATAACATTGTTAATACTTGGTATCTCAAATAAAATTGATCAACTACAATTTAGTACTTATTAAGTTTAATATAATTCTCTTTGGGAACAATCTTTGATGAAATGCTTCATTGTACTACATGTATGACCATGCTACTAGAATGTTTAAATTTTCACAACACTCTCACTTTTTTGAATAGTGAATGACTATTTAATATAATATAAAGCTAATTAATAGTTATAACTTCTTTATTGGAAGAACTTCCATGGATTTGGACTGCCTAAGACATAGAAACGTGCATCTTGCAGTCAATTCAGTGATCAGTCTAGAAAATTGAGTTAGTTTAATGAATCATTTAGGTAAAAGACTCCTTAAAATGAAATGAGAAGCCTTACTAGCTAATAAATATGTGATAGTCTTATGTGTTTTAAGCAATGAGCCACTCTGTGCATGTAAGAAAAGACAATTATGATAAATGACTACTTTGTTTTATGAAATTCAGTGGATTTAAGCTACCTAAGGTTTATTAAAGACATAAAGGTTAATTGCATTAACATTTTGTAACAATGTTGCAATGAAAAGAGAAACTTAATTGCCAAGGAATTAGGACTAGTCTTAAGAATCAAGCAATAGATGATTCTTTCCTACTAAATAAGACTACTTAAGAGTTATAAGTCCTTTATTGGATGGACTTCAATAGATTCAAACTTCAAGATGGGAAGTCCTATTTTTAAGTAATCAAGAGACTATCTCATGTTTCATGCAATGAATGATCTCTCCTCATCATGAAAGCTAAACAAAAGTAATAGCTCCTTTACTCAACAAACTTCAATAGCTTTTGTTTGCCCAAGATATAATAACATACATCTCACAATGAAAGTAATGATTGGTATGGAAATCAAAGGTAATTTCATGATTCCTTTTTGTGAATGACATTTTGAAATGAAAGGAGATATAGTTGGAAATAAAGTGACAATCTCATCTTTCAAACAATGAACTTTTAATACAAGTAAGAAAAGCTAATCAAGATGATTGGGATCTTTTGTTTGATGAAAATCAATGAATTAAGACTACTTACACTGTATTGACATGCATGTTGTAGTCAAATTAATGTTTAAGTGTAAACATGGATGTTAATTGCTTGATCATTTTATGTCAATGATTACTTGCAATATAAAAAGAACCCTTATGCCAAGCAATAAGCAGTCTTAATTTTCAAGCATTAAATGATTCTCTCATAGTAAAGAAAGGTAATTAAGGTTAGTAAATCTTTCACTCAATGGACTTTAAGGTTAGAAGTCCATGTTAAAAGTAATCAAGAGACCTTCTCATAAGGAAAGCTAATCAAGAGTGATAACTTCCTATTATTTGAACTTTAATGCATTCAAACTATTTGAGGCATGATAACATGCATCTCCCAATAAAATCAATGATTAGTTTAGACATTTAAGTTAATTCCTTGATTCCTTTGTATGAATGACTTCTCAAAATAGGAGAACCCATACTAGCAAAAAATGAAAAGACAAGTTCCTCTTTCACATAGTATGACATTTTATCCAAGCAAAGAAGGTTAATCAAGTTGAACAACTACTTCATTTGAAGGAATTCAAAGAATTTACAAAACCCAAGGTTCATTGACAAGCATGGTGCAATGAAATTAACGTTCAATGTAGATAGGGATATTAATTGCATTATCATTTTGTGTGAATTATTCTTTGTAATAATAAGAAAAGCCTAATTGCCAAGGAATTTGGTGATGCTCTAAAGTTTCAAGCAATGAATGATTCATTCATAGCAAAGAAAGCAGTCAAGAATAATAGCTCCGTTATTATATGGAATTTAATGGATTAAGACTACCTAAAGGAGAAGTTTTATTATTAAGCAACAAATGATGATCTTATGTTTAAAGCAATGAATAATTCTCTCATAGTAAAGAAAGACAATTAAGAGAAACAAATTCTTTGTTGGATGGATTTCAATAGATTTAGACTATCTAAACATAATAAGTTGCATCTCATAATGAAATTTTAATTAGTGTATACAATTAACATAATTTCATGATTTCTTTATGTCAAAGTCTCCTTAGGCCGAAAGGAGATGACTTACCACATAAAAGTGATATGATGACCTAATCTTTGAAGCAATGAACCATTCTATCTATGTAAGAAAAGCTAATGAAGATAAATGACTCTTTTATTCAATGGACTTTGTTGGATTTGGACTACTTAAAGAAGTCCAATTGTCAAGTAATCAAGTGATAATCTTATGTTTCAAGTAATGAATAATTCTCTTACAGCAAAGAAAGCCATTTAAAAGTAATAGGTTATTTATTGGATGGACTTAAATTGTTTTGAGCTACCCATGACAAAATGAGTAGCCCTATTGCTAAGGAATCAAAGCATAGTCTGCTTATTTAGCAAAGAATGATTATCTCTTGAAAAAAGAAAAATGTTTGAAAGTAATGGCTCCTTCACTTAATTGTCTTTATTAGATTCAAAAAATTTAGATAAGATGTGATATTATCAAGTAATATAGAGACAATCTCATGTTTTAGGCAATTAATGATGCTTTTGTAGTAAAGAAAGCTAAGTAAAAATACTAGTTTCCTTAATAGCTAGAAACAAACTATTAATCTTTTAGACAATGAACCATTCTATCCATGCAAAAAAAGCTAATGAAGATGAATAACTCCATTATATGAAGGAATTCAAACTATTTGAGTTGTACTGACATGCATGTTGTAGCAAAATCAATATATGTTGTAGAAATGGATGCTAATTGTATGATTACTTTGTATGAATGATTCCTTACAATAAAAAGGTGTAGCTTTATTATAATGGAATGAAGAAATGGTCCTAAGTTTCAAGCAATGAATGATTCTCTCCTCATAAAGAATGTTAATCAAAAGTAATAGCTCCTTGATTTGATGTGCACGTTACAACAAAATTAAAGTTTGGGATAGACTTTAATGTTAAGTCAATGATCATTTCCTGTGAATGATTCATTATAAAGAAAGTAGAAGACTTATTGTTGAGAAATTGAAGTACTATTTTATTTTTTTAGCCAATGAATGATTTTCTAATAATAAAGGAAAGCTAATCTAGAGTAATGGCTACTTCATTTGATGGACTTCAATGGATCTAAACAACCAAGATGAGAAGTGATATTATCAAGTAGTTTTGGGATAATCTCATGTTTCAAGTAACAAATGAAGCTCTCTTAGTAAAAAATGCTAATCAAGAATAATAGCTTCCTCTTAAGGATTAACTTCAATGGATGGACTCCCTAATACATAATAATGTGTATCTCAAAATTAAATGAGCAATTAGTGTAAAAATTTAAGTTAATTTCATTATTTCTTTGTGTGATAACTCATGGAATGACATAAGAACCCTTATTCCGCAGAAATGAATTGCCAGTCTCATGTTTCTCACAGTAAACCATTCTATCTATTGGAAAAATTGTATTTAAGATGAATGACTCATTTTGTTTGATGAAATTTAATGGATTTAGACTACCTAAGGTCTATTGATATACATTTTGCAGCAAAAATAAAGTTTGGTGTATACCTAGATATTGATTAAATGATCATTTTGCATAAATAATTCTTTGAAACAAAAGGAGAAGCCTTATTATCTAGGAATTAAGTAAATGTCTCAAGTTTCAAGTAATGAATGATTCTCTACTATTTAAAAAAGCTAATCAAGAGTAATAGCTCATTTGCTTGATGGACTTCAATAGAAATGGATTACTCCAGAGGAGAAGTCCTAATGTCATGTAATCAAGAGATAGTGTTATGTATAAAACAATCAACAATTCACTCCTAGTAATAAAAGCTAATCAAGAGTAATACCTTCTTTATTGGGTGAAATTCATTAGATTTGAACTTTGCAAGGCATAATAACATGCATCTTGTAATGAAATCTTAATAAATGTAGACATTTAAGTTAATTTCATAGTTTTGTTGTGTGAATGTCTCCTTTAAATAAAGTAATAACCCTTATTACCTAGAAATGAAGTATTAGTCTTAGCTTTCAAGGAATGAACCATTTTATCCATTTGAGAAAAGTTAATCAAGATGAATGAATCCTTTTGTTTGATGAAATTGAATAGATGTAGTTTACCTAAGGTGTATTGCTTTGCATGTTAAAACAAATCTAAGTTTGGTACTAAACTAGATGCTAATGAATGATTATTTTATGTGAATGATTTCCTGTAAAAAATGGAGAAGCCTTATTGAAATCAAATCAACTATCAAGTTTCAAGAAATGAACAATTCTTTCCTTGTAAGAAAAGCTAATCAAGAGTAATAAGAGTAATAAGTCTTTTTCTTTGCTATATTTTAACAGATACAGACTAACCCAAAGGAGAAGTCCTAATTTCAAGTAATTAAGAGATGGTCTCATGTTTCAAACAACAAATGATTATCTCACTATAAGGAAAGATAATAAATAGTAAATGCCTTCTTAATTGGATGAACTTCAAAGGATTTGGATTCCCTAAGACATCATAACATGCATTTCTTACTCAAATTAGTGATTAGTGTAGACATTTTAGCTAATTTAATGATTCCGTTGGGTGAATGAATCCTTAGAATGAAAGAAAGGGCCTTATAACTAGAAATAGAGTGTTTATCTTTTAAGAAATGAACCATTCTATTCATGTAAGTAAAGTTAATCAAGATGAAGATTCATTTGTCTGATGAAATTTAATAGATTTAGTTTACCCAAGTTATGTTGATGTGTATGTAGCAACAAAATCAATAAATGCTATAGAGATGAATGCTAATAGGATGATTATTTTGTGTGAATGATTTCCCTACAACAAAAGGAGTAGATTTATTACAATGGAATCAAGTGACTATCTTAGGTTTCAAGTAATCAATGATTCTTTCTTGCTAAAGAATCCTAATTAAGAGTAATAGCCTATTTTTTCAATGTGCATATTACAACAAAATAAAGCTAAATGTAGTCTTAGATGTTAATTGAATGATCATTATGTGAGAATGATTCCTAGAAATAAAAAGAGAAGCCTTATTGTTAAGGGATCAAATGATAGTCTTATTATTCAAAAGTAATGACTTGATTATTTAATGGACTTCATTGGATTCAAATAACCCATATGAAAAGTGATATTATCAAGAAATCAAGAGACAGTCTCATGTTTCTAGCAATGAACAATGTTCACTTAGAAAAGAAAGTTAATCAAAGATTATAGATTCCTTATTGGATGAAATTCAATGGATTTGGACTTCCCAAGACATAATAATGTGCATTTTGCAATTAAATCATTGATCAATGTAAACATTGAAGTTAATTTCATGATTTCTATGTGTGAACAACTCATTGGAACAAAAGGAAAACCATTATTAGCTAGAAATGAATTGTTAATCTCATCTATCTCATAATGAACATTCTTTCTATCTGAAAAAGCTAATCAAGATGAATGACTCCTTTTGTTTGATGACATTCAATGGACTTAGACTATCTAAGGTGTATTGATAAACATGTTGCAAAAAATTAAAGTTTTAGTAAACCTAGATGTTCGTTGAAGGATCATTTTGTGAGAATGATTCCTCACATTGAAAGGAGAAGCCTAATTATCCAAGAATAGGTATATGTCTCAAGTTTCATGTAATGAAGGATTCTTCCCTAATAACAAAAGCTAATTAAAAGTAGTAGCTCCTCTCCTCAAAGGACTTTAGTGGATGTGGACTACACCAAAGGAGAATTCATAATTTCAAGTAATCAAGAGATGGTCTCAGGTTTCAAGCAATAAACAAATCCCTTATGGTAATAAAAGATAATCAAGAGTAATAACTACTTTATTGGGCGGAATTTGATGGATTCAGACACTGCAGTGCATAATAACATGCATTACACAATGAAATCTTTGATTGGTGCAAGCATAAGTTAATTTCATGTTTTCTTTATGTGAATGGCTCCTTAAAACATAAGAAGAACCCTAATTAGCTATAAATGAACTACCAATCTCATCTTTCAAGCAATGAGCCATCCATCCATTTGAGGAAATTTAATCAACATGAATGACTTATTTTGTTTAATGGAATTCAATGGATTTTTACACCATATATGGCATACTAATGTGCACATTGCAACAAATTTAAAGTTCAGTGTAGGGCTAGGTGTTAATTGAATGATCATCTTGTATAGATAATTCCTTGAAACAAAAGAAGAAGCTTGATAAACAAGGAATCAATTGATAGTCTCATGATTCAACCAATGAATGATTCTCTCATGAAAATGTAAGCTGATAAAGATTAATTGGTCCTTTATTCAATGGACTTCAATGGATTTAGATAACTAAGGTAAGGAGGGATATTTTGAAGTAATTAAGAGATATCTCATGTTATAGGCAATAAACATTATTTTCTTAGCAAAGGAAAACTAATCAAGCATAATAGCTATTGTTATTCAATGAACTTTAATCAATTTTGACTCCTTCAAACATAATAAAATGTGAAAATTTAGGTTAATATCATGATTCCTTTGTATGATTGACTCCCTAAAAGAACGAGAAGCCTTATTTTTTGGAAATGAAGTGTTAGTCTCATCTTTTAGGCAATGAATCATTATATCTTAGTAAGAAAAACTAATTTAAATGAGTGACTCCTTTGTTTGATAAAATTCAAAGGTTTAATGCTACCCAACATCTATTAATGTGCATATCATAAAGAAATTAATGCCATGTGTAAAAAAGGATGTTGATTACATTATCATTTTATGTGAATGATTCTCTTATGGCAAAGAAAGCTACATAAGATTAATAGCTTCTTTATTTAATGGTCTTTAATTGATTCAAACTATGAAAGGAGAAGTCTTATTGTCTAGTAAATAAGAGATAATCTCATGTTTCAAGCAATGAATGGTTTTCTCATAATCATAAGGCTAATCAAGTGAACTAGGCTTTTTCATTAGATAGACTCTAGTAGATTCAAATTACCTAAGACATAATAATCTGTATCTCATAATGAAATCAACGAATAATGTAGACATTTAATTTAATTTAGACTCTTCCTTTTTCAAATTGCTTTTAGTGATACATGATTAGTGTCAATAACAAAATCTCTTGGGTAAGAAGTAATTCAGTTGTGTTTCATGTGCACAAATAAAAGCATAAATTTCTTTATCATAAGTAAAGTAGTTTAATAAAGAACCAAAGAGTTTCTTATTTAAGTAGGCAATGGGGCTGCCATATTGCATCAACACATCCCTAATGCTGACTCTAGAAGCATCACACTCAATCTTAAATGTTTTACCAAATTTTAGAATTGCTAAAATGGGAGTTGAGCAAAGCCTCTCTCTAATAAGTTCAAAACTCCTTTGAGGAGCATTAATCTACTTGAACTCTCCCTTTCTTATGCATTTTGATAAGATTTAAATTGATATATATTTTCATATATTTTTGGTCTCAAATTAGTATTATTATTATTAATTAAGTTTGCTTTTATTTAGATTTTATATATTTGATTTTTTTTTGTAGTATAGGAACAAAGTGAATATTTGGTGTCAATTTGGGTCATAAACATGAAGAATTATCAATGGAGAAGTAAAAAGGAAAAATTGAGAAAAATTTTAAGAGAGGTTCTCATCTAATTTGGAGATTTACTTGAAAAGGTATGTTGTCTCAATAAGGAAACCAAAGCTTATTAGTATTCTGTCTAGTTACTGATTAAGGACTGTACAATACTTTGAGCACAACCTTTGCTGCACACATAGAAATTGAGTGATTCTTGTAGCCAAGGAAATTTGAAAGATAGAGCTACAACATTCTAGTTTATGCCAAAGTTTGATTTGGTTTCTAAAAGATAACTGTAAGTTATGGGTCCGAAACTTTTCAAAATTTGACTAGAGTTAAGAAACCCCAATCAATATGAGAGACTACCACACAATAAAGGAGGCATGAAAAAGAGCAAAATTATACACAACCATATAGAAATGAATAGAGAATTGAGCTCCAAAGGAAGAGCAATGTGAAAAGATTAGGAGAGGAGTGATGACATCATCAAGGGAGTGATTCTAGAGCTATTTCATCATTCTATTATCCTAAAATTTTACTCCCTTTTAATTTTAATTTGGTTTTCCTTTCCTAGGATGAACTAATTTTCTTAGCTTAGTTTATGATGTAGCCTAACCATGGTTATGTAGTTTTTTTCTGTTTTTATTCTATTTTACAATTCTTTTTATGGCAAGTACGTGTTATTGTGCTTAATGCTCTTAAAAGCCTAATGACCTAAATTGAATTGATTTGCATTATTAAGACTAAGAGGACAGTCCTTACATTAAATCAAATAATACATACCTTACATTGAATGAATTATGGAGAAGTAAAAACATGATTGATGTAGTAGTGATGGGTGGATTTTAAAAATATTTATTTATGCTAGAGCCTTTTACAAAATTTAATTCTCTTTTATCTATTTTACTCTACATAGAGATATATTAGGTTAATAGGTAAAACTAGATTCAATATAATTTGGAAAAGAGTATTGAATAATATAGGAAATTTTGTGGTCCTATGAATAGACCTTTTTCTTCAATGCACTTTAGCAAGAATTCTATCAACCTTTATACAATGTACTCAAAAAACCGTTATATATTCTCTCACAATTAAATCACATTATTTTTACCAATTGAATTTTCTATTTAGATTTTAGTTGTTCTTATTTAATCTTCAAAACTTTGAAATTGGTCTTCTACATAAAGTTACTTTTAATTAGTGTTTTGGTGTTATTCACTATTAATATTTCTTGAGTGTGTAGTGCACTTGCTAATAGTTATTTATATGCATCAAGTTTTTGGCATCATTGTGAAGAATTGGAAATCTTAAAAGTAGTAGAACCCTTTGTCTTGATTTTAATTTAGAATTTAAATTTGGATTCCTTTTGTTGTTTTGCAAGGTTCTTCCTAGTACATGACATGATAAAGTCGTAAAAAACAAATTATGCCATTTGATCCTAAAATTCAGAGAACAATTCATGTGTTAAACAAAAGCAAAAGTGTGGAGATGGCAAATGAAGAAAGAGATAAGGCTAACCAGTCCTTGCTAGAAAATTCAAAACCTTTAGTCATAAGAACCACAAAATGTATTAGGAGGTCAGTCATACAAGTCAATAATTTTGAAATCAAACCGGCCATCATTAGGATGATTCAAATTTTATGTATGGGTAAAAGATCCAAGTAATATTGCAGCGGGAGCTAATGCTTTCAATAACATAGAAGATTATGCCATCTTATGAATAACATTTTTCATGACAGCAGTTTATCAAGAATTCTTTGTAACCCTAATGTGACAAAGCTGAAAACCCTAGTATATTCTCTCTTGGTTAAATCATGTTGTGTTTAGCAATTGATTTTTCTATTTTGGTTTTATTTGCTCTTATTTAGTTTTTTATGTTTTGAAATTGGTCTTCTAAATAAAGTTAGGATCATTAGTGTTTTGGTACTTAATTGTTTTCAATCCTCATAGGATGATACTCGATTCCCTATCTATATTCTTAAGCAACTAGTCCACTTGCTAGTAGTTATTCTCACACATTGTATTCTGTCAATAGTGCCTTAAGAGTGGCAAATCCTTGCATGAACCTCTAATGGAATGATGCAACTCCATGAAAGCTTATGACTTCATAGATCAAGGTTAGAACATACATACCTCTCTTGGATAGCTTGGACCTTCGCTTCATCTACTTTTATTCCTTCATAGAGGATTACATAACCAAGGAAAGTGACTTAATTCTAAAACAATTAACACTTTTTTGATATTGTCACAAAGCTTTTCCTTCCTTAGCACTTCAAACACATGTGGAAGGTGTCTAACATGATCAACTTGCTTCTAGCTATAAACTAAAGTATTATCAAAGTAAACAACAATAAATCTACCAATGAACTTTCTCTCAATACATGATTTATTAATCTCATAAAAGTACTAGGTGCATTAAAAAGACCAAAAGGCATTACTATCCATTCATAGAGGCCATTCTTTATTTTAAGAGCTATCTTCCACTCATCTCTTTCCTTCATATGGATTTGATGACAATCTCTCTTCATATGTTTGAGAAGATTTTGGAATCATGTAGTCCATCAAGATTATTTAGCCTTGAAATCAAGTAGCACTAATTTATGGTGGTCTTGTTGATAGCATGACAGTTAACACACATATGCATAGTCCCATTCTTCTTTAGAGAAAAGACTTATGGATTCTCAAGCATATCCCTTTTGATGGATTACATGCTATATAGATGAGCAAATACACCAAATGAAGAGATTGATCCATTATAGAGAAGAGATTAGATAGTTAAGTTTTCCACTAAGGTGATAGTGCAATGCAACCACACCAAACTAAGAACTTTGAAAATTCACCACACTTGAAGAAAGTAAGTGATAAGAATTAAAAATAAAGAGATTGAACTCAAATTTATATATAACTGATTTAGATAGATAGATAAATAGATGCTAGATGTTAGTCCTTTTGTAAAGAAAATATTAGAAATTTCAATTAATTTGTATTGAATGAGATATTGATAATATGCAAGAAGCTTGTAATAAGCATTGGAAACATGTAAAGAAATATGGAAATTGAGTAATTAGAAAATGTTGCCAGCTTTCCACCATTGCATGCTTGATTTCTTAAGTCAATAGGGTTGTAGCAAATACTCCACAGAAGTAGAATTATTGGTCTACTAATGTTCCACTTTGGCTAGTCCATCATCCCTTCTAAAAGTAATGCATTGCTTACAGGGCTTATCTTTGATTCTGAATGAGTAATAAGGAATGAATACTCTTGATTTTCAATCAAGGTTAGGTAATGCATCAACTTAAATGGATTTGAACTACCTAAGACATAATAACATGCATCTTACAATGAAATCAAGGATTGATATAGACATTTAAGGTAAATGAACCATTCCATCTAGGTCAGAAAAGCTAATCAAGATGAATTACTCCTTTGGTTGGTGGAATTCATTAGATTAAAATAGCCCAAGGTTTATTGATGTGCAAGTCCAATGAAATAAATGCTCAGTGTAGACACGCAAATTAATCAGAAGATTATTTTCTATAAGTGATTCTTTACAATGAAAGGAAAAGCCTTATGGCTCAAGAATTAGATGATAGTCTCAAGTTTCAAGCAATCAAAGTTTCTTTTCTTATAAAGAAAGCTAAAAAAAAAAATTTCTCCTTTATTCAATAGATTAAATAAGACTCAAACTACTTAGAGGAGAAGCCCCATTGCCAAGTAATCAATAGGCATTCTCATCTTTCAAGTAATGAACAATTTGATTATATAATAAGGCTCAGTAAGATTAGTAGCTTCAACATTGGATAGACTTTAATAGACTCAGACTACCCCCCAGATATAATAATATGCATCTTGTAATGAAATTAATGATCAGTGTAGACATTTAAGTTCATTTCATGTTTCATTTGTGAGAATAACTTCTTAGAACAAAAGAAAAAGCCTTACAAGGGAGAAATGAAGTGATGATCTCATCATTGGAAATATGCCAAAATATCCATATACAAAAAAAGCTAATCAAGATTAGCAATTAGTTTGATTGATGAAATTCAATGGATTTAGACTATCTAAGGTGTATTGAACTACACATCACAATAAAATTAATACTTAACATAGACATGGATGTCTATTGCATGATCATTTTGTGGTAATGATTATAACAATCTAATCATTCAAGCAATGAACAATTTTTTTTTGTAAATGAAAGCTAATGAAGAATAATTGCTTCTTTATTATGCAGATTTCATTGGATTTGGATAACCCAAAGTAAAAGTCCTATAGTTAAGTTATCAAGAGATGATCTCATGTTTAAAGTAATGAACAAATCTATCATTATAAGTAAAGCTAATCAAGACTAAAATCTTCTGTATTAGATAGACTTCAATGGATTAAAACTACCCAAGATAGAATATCGTGCATCTTGCATTGTAGTGAATGATCACTGTAGATAATTAAGTTAATTTCACCATTGCTTTGTGTGAATGACTCTTCTATATAGATGAAGAAGTCTTATTTTCTAGAAATGAAGTGTCATTTTTCAAGTAGTGAACCATTCTATGTAAGGAAGAAAAGCTAATAAAAATGAATTACTCCTTTGTTGAAAGGAATTCAATGGATTAAGCATGCCCAATGAGTTTTGACTACCATGTCACAATGAATTTAATGTTCTATGTAGACATGGATGTTAATTACTTAATCAGTGTGAATGATTCTTCATAGAGAAAAAAAAAACAAAAGCCATATTACCAAGAAGTCAGGGGATGGTTTCAAGTTTCAAGTGCTAAACAATTCTTGCTTGCCAAAGAAAACTAATCGAGAGTAAGAGCTCCTTTAATCAATGGACTTAAAGGGATTCAAACGACCTAGAGGAGAAGTCCTATTCTCAAGTAATCAAGAGACAACCTTATATTTTAAGTAATAAATGATATTCTCTTCAAAGGAAATGCTAATGAAGAGTAATAACTTCTTCATTGAATGTTTTTGAATGGATTTAAATTACCTGATACATAATAACATGTAACTTGAAATAAAATTAGTGATTAGTGTAGATAATTAAATACAAGATTCCTTAATGTGAAGGAGAAGCCTTATTACCTAGAAATGAAGTGTGAGTCTCATCTTTTTGGCAATGAAACATTCTATCTAGTTAAGAAAACTATTTGGGAAAAATGACTAAGACTACCCAAAGTTTATTGATGTGCATGCTACTATATATTTGAAATTTTGTGTAGACAGGGATGTTAATTGCATGATTATTTTGTGTGAATCACTCCTTACAACAAAAGGAGAAAAATTATTGCACAGGAATCATGTGACAGTCTCATTTTTGAAACAATAAACAATTTTTGTTGGTTAAAAAAGCTAATCATGGGTAATAAGTTCTTTATTTTATGGGCCTCAAAGCATTCAGATTACCTAAATTATAAGTCTTATTAAAAAGTGATCAAGAGATAAGCTCTTGTTTTAAGCAACAAATGAATCTCTCAGTATAAAAAAGGCTAATCAAGAGTAAAAGCTTCTTTAATGGATGGATTTGAATGCATTCAAATTAGCCAAAATAGAATATCATGCATTTCAAAATGGAATCACTTATTGGTGAGACATTTAATTTAATTTCTTATTTCTTTTGTATAAATGACTCCATGGAATGAAGGGAATAGCATTGTTAGTTAGAAATGAAGTGCAAGTATCATGTTTTAGGCAATGAGCCACAAAAGAAAAGATAGTAGGATGAATAACCCTTTTGTTTGATGAAATTCAAGGGATTTAGACTACCCAAGGTGTCTTAAAAAGCAAGTTGCAATGCAATTAATATTCAATTTGGACACAAATGTCAATTACATGCTAAGTTTTTGTGAATGATTCTTTGTAATTTAAGGAGAAGCCTAATTAGCATGAAATTAAGTGATGGTCTCAACTTTATAATAAAGAGTGGTCTCTCTCTTGAAGAAACAAAAGAAAAAGCTAATCAAAAGTAATAGCTACTTTATTTGATAGAATTCAATTGATTTAGATTGCCTAGAAAAGGAGTCTAATTATTAAGAAATCAAGATGTTGTCTTATGTTCAATGTAATGAATAATTCTCTCATTGTAAAATAACTAATCAAGAGTAATAGTTTATTTAATGAATTTGAATAAATTTGAACTTCAAAAGACAAAATTAGGTGCATCTCATAAAGAAATTAATGATTAATGTAGACATTTATGTTATTTTCATGAATCCTTGGAATAGAAGAAAAAGCCTTTTTAGCAAAAATTAAAGTGACAATCTCATATTTTAGGCAACAAACCATTCTATCCACATAAGAAAAACTAATCAAGATGAATGACTCCTTCTTAGATGGAATTCAATCAATACAAACTATCCAAGATGCATTGATGTGCATGTCACAACAAAATTAATGTTCAGTGTGGATATAGATACTAATTAGATGCTCATTTGGTATGAATGATTCTTTGCGTCAAAAGGATAAGCCTTATTACCCAAGGATTAGGTGATAATGTCATGCTCTTAGCAATGAACAAATCTCTTCAAGTAATGGAAGCCAATCAAGTAAAACAGTTTCTTTACTCAAGGAATATCAAGTGATTTGAACTACCTTGAGGAGAACTCCTAATTTTTGTTAACCAAAAGATGTCTCATGTTTAAAATAATGAAAAATTTTCTCATAGTAAAGAAATTCAAAAGAGTAATAGCTTCTTCATTAAATGAAGTTCATTGGATTCAAACTATTAAAGACATAATCATGTGCATCTTGTAATGAAAATAGTGATCAATGTTAGACATTTAAGTTAATTTCATGATTCCTTTGTGTGAATGACTCTTTGGATTGAAAAGAGAAACCTTAATGCATGGAAATGAGGTGTTAGTCTCATGATTTAGACAATGAACCATTCTACCCTTGTAAGAAAAGCTAATCAAGATGAATGACTCATTTTTTTATGGAATTGAATAGACTAGGAAAACCTAATGGTATTAAATGCATGTCACAATCAAATTAATGATCTCTGAAAACATAAATGTTAATTAAATGATTATTCTTTATGAATGATTCCTTAAAATGAAAGGAAAAGTGTTATTGCAAAGGAGTCAAGTGATGGTCTTAAGTTTCAAGTTATTAACAATTCACTCTTGCTAAAGAAGGATAGCTAAGAATAACACCTCTTTTATTTGATGGACTTTAATAGATTAAGACTAACCAAATAAGAATAACACTTATTTTGCTTGTATGATTCTTTATAACAAGGAATATTGTGACAACCTCAAGTTTCAGCAAATGAATTATATTTTATAGGTAAAGAAAGCTAATAAAGGTTATAGCTCCATTATTTGATGGACATCAATGGATGTGGAGTACTTAGAAGAGAAGTCCTATAGTTAAGTAATCAAAAGGTGATCTAAAGTTTCATGTAATGAATTACACTATTGTAGTAATGATAGCTAATCAAGACTAATAACTTCTTTATTGGATAGACTTCAATGGATTTGGACTACTCAATAGCATAATGAAATTAATGATCAATGTAGACATTTAAGTTAACTTCACAAATCATTTGTGATAATGAGTCCTTAGAATAAAAAATAGTAGCCATATTAGCTATAAGTAAAGTGATATTGTTGTGTTTCAAGGAATGAACCATTTTTTATCTATAAATAGTAGCCATTGTTTGATGGAATTCAATTGATTTAGACAACCCAAAGTGAATTGACATGCATGTCACAATAAAATCAATGGTTGGTGTAGACATAAATGTTAATTGCATGCTCATTGTATTTAAATGATTTCTTGTAACAAAAGGAGAAGCCTTATTGCAAATGTATCAAATAATTATCTAAAGTTTCAAGAAATGAACAATTGACTTTTTTAAAAAAAAAAAAAAATGTAACAGGAGTAATATATTCTTTATTTGTTACACTTCAATGCATTTGGCTACCTAGAGAAGAAGTCCTATTATCACATAATGTGTCAAGTAATAAATGCTTTTCTCATGCTAAAGAAAGTTAATCAAGAGTAATCACATCTTCATTTGATGGTTTTTAATCAATTCAATGTATGTAGTATGGAACCATATGCATCTAGCAGTGAAATCATGGATTGATGTAAACATATAAGTTATTTTTATTACTTCTTTTTGTGAATCACTCCATGGAATGAAAAGAGAAGCCTTATTAGTAGAAAATGAAGTGATAGTACATTTTATCTAGCAACAAACCATGCTACCCATGTAAGAAAAGCTAATTAAAATGAATGACTCCTTTGTTTTAAGGAATTCAATGGATTCAAACTACCTGAGGTGTATTGATGTATGCGCCAAATTGAATTTGATGTTCTAGATTGACATTGATGTTAATTGCATGATCAATATTTATGTGAATGATTCCTTGTATCAAAAGGAGAAGCCTAATCACCAAGCAATTAGGTGACAACCTTAAGATTCAAGTAATAAATGATTATTTCTCAATAAAATAAGCTAATCAAGAGTCATAGTTTCTTTATTCAATGAATTTCAATGGATTCAAATTATTGAGAGGGGAAGTTTAATGTTAAGTAATCAATAAAGTGTCTTATGTTCCAAGTAAATAAAAAATTCTCTCATAAAGTTGATCAAATGTAATAGCTTTGTTTTCTCCAAAAATTTAAATGAATTCATATTACCCAAGACACAATAATGTACATATCACAATGAAATTAGTGATTGGTGTTGACAAGTAAGTTAATTGCATTATTTCTTTGTGTGAATGACATATTGGAATCAAAAGAGAAACCATAATCAGCATTCTCATCTTTCAAGCAATTAACCATTCAATCCATCCATGAAAAAAAAAAAATAAAAATAATTAAGATCAAGACTCCTTAGAAAGAAAAGAGAATCCTTATTACCCAAAAGTGAAGTGTCAATTTTGTCTTTTTGCAATGAACCATTCTTTCTAGGTGAGAGAAGTTAATGAAGATGAATGACTCCTTTACTTTATAGAATTCAATCAATATAAATAACCTATGGTGTATTTACATAGATGTTACACTGAAATTAATTTTCTACATGGACATGGATGTTAACTATATGATTATTTTATGTGAATCACTTTTTTGCAATGAAAGGAGAAGGTTTATTGCCAAGGAATCATGTGACAATCTCAATTTTCAAACAATAAATATTTTTCTCCTTGTTAAGAAAGCCAATCAAAAGTGGTTGCTCCATTATTTGATGGAGTTTGAAGGATTTGAACTACCTAAAGTAAAAGTCCAATTGTGATGTAATTAAGTGGCAAGTTTCAAGCAATCAACACATCTCTCATAATAAAATAAGAATAAAAGTATCTTTATCGGATGGACTTTAAAGCATAAAGGTACCCATATTAGAATGACATGCATAGTGCAATGAAATCAATGATTGGTGGGACATTAATTTCACAATTTCTTTATGGGAATAACTCCATGCAATTAAAGGAAAAGCCTTACTGGTTAGAAATGTGAAGTGTTGGTCTCATGATTTTTGCAACAAACTATTCTATCAACATAAGAAAAGTTAATTAGAATGAATGACTCCTTTGTTTATTTTTCTACATAGACTTAGATGTTAATTGCATAATTACTTTATGTGAATGGCTCCTTGCAAGAAAAGGACTTACAATAAAAGGAGAAGCCTTATCACCATGGAATCAAGTGATGAGCTTAAGTTTCAAGCAATGAATGATTCTTTTGTAGTAAAGAAAACTAATCAAGACTAATAGCTACTTTATGTAATGAACTTCAATGGATTCAAACTACCTAGAGAAGAAGTCCAATTGTCATGTAATCAATATATGTCTCATGTTTCAAGTAATTAATATTTCTCTCATAAGAAATAAAACTGATCAAGAGTAAATAACTTCTTTATTGGATGGACTTCAATGGATTCAAATTACCCAAGACATAATGATGTAGAAATTAAGTTAATTTCATGATTTGATAGTTTGAGTGCCATCTTGGAATAAAAGGAGAAGCCTTATCAACTAGGAATTAAATGCATTCTAATCTTTCAAATAATTAACCATTCAATTCATAAGCAAATCAAGATAAATGACTCATTAGAACAAAAGGAGAAGCTTTATTACCTAGAAATGAAGTATCAATCTCATTTTTTGGCAACAAACCATCTTATCATGGTAAGAAAAGTTAATCAAGATGAATGAGTTCTTTATTTTATGACATTCAATAGATTTAGACTTGCCTAGGTGTATTTATGTGCTTGTTACATTGAAATCAATGTTCTGTGCAAACATGGATATGCTAGAGAATAAGAAATATTTTTATTATTTAGGATTTCAATGGTATCTTGTATTAATGATAATATTCACTTTATCACAAGATTTTATTAAATTAGATACTATTTAGGATATTTTCCTATTTAGCAAATATATTATCTTATTTCTTATTTAGTTATATTTTTTCCTATTTATTCATAATTATTCCTATAAAATAGCTTATTCTTATTTCCATCATATAAAGACCTATTATGAATGATTATTGAAATTACTCTTTGAGTAGTGAGTTTAGTTTTAAGGTGGATTCATATGTTAGTATTTCTAGGTGGATTCCCACATTACTCTTTTTATTTTATGCTTTGATTTGTTTCTATCTTACTTTAAATTTGGCATTATAGTCAAATTTTAATCCAAAAACACCACACAAAGCATCATAAACTTGTTTTTACTAGCTCGTTCATGCCTTTACAAATCAAAGCAAAAATTTGATCAAATAACTTCACACATAATGTCTTCAAATCTATTTTTACCTATTATTGCCACTACCTCATTGGACAACATCTTTAGCTATCACATGTACCGCTATACACTAATGATTATCTACCTTCCTTGAATAAATTCCATAGCACTAAAGACACCTTACTCTAAATTACCATCTCTTGTTACCAATGCAACTAGTCAACCTTCATTATATCTCTCACAGAGCAACCATAATTATTAACTTGTTATTTGGGTAAAAGATATCTAGTAAATCCTTTCACTTCTTGACCAAGATGACTATTGCTTATTAAATGAGAAGCAATCATCTAGGAAACTAGTCACATGTTGCCCATTAATGAAAGCACTAACTAACAATCAAATCTTTGGGCATCATAATATGGACATTAGAGTTCTAGTTGCTTCATGCCTTAGTGGGATTACAAAGATGACTACTCTAGACATTCCTTATCTTTATGATTTGATGAAAGATATATTTTAATTTATGGTGTCACCATTTAAGCATTTAGATGATTACATTGCTTATATGGTAAGTGAATCTCAATTCTAGAAATCCTTGCATGAGTGCAATCATATAATATGATGTTAGAACTTGAATGTAATGCACTGATAGTTGAGATGTTCCAAAAATGCCTTAAAACTATAAGAGATTTATGATCCCTATAAAGCCTTTATTTTCATGGAGGAAATTATGATCATTGAGTTAAAGGAAAGTGCAAATATTATTTCTAAATAAGTTGCTCTACTATTCAATAGTGTGATGACAACCAATTCTATTGATTAGCAATTCAAAGGGAAAGTGTTTAATAGCTATGTTTGTCGTAATTAATATAATGTTTAGTGCAAACACAATATTTAATTTCATGATCATTTTGTGTGAATAAGTTATTGCAATGAAAGGAGAAATCTTGTTAGTAAGAAATGAAGATATAGGTTCATTCCTTTTGAACAAAATGATTTAATCATAATAAGAAAACCTAATAAAGATCAATAACTCATTGTTTGATGGAATTCAGTGAAGTCATAGTCCCAAAGTTTAAAGCACTTGCCTATTACAATGAATATAATATTTGATGAAGACACAAAATTAATTTCATAATAATTTTATGTGAATGACTCTTTGTAATGAAAGATAAGCCTCATTAGAAGGGAATCAAGTTACAAGTTCATCCTTCTAAATTCAATCATTCAAACCTGGTAAGAAAAGTTAATGAAGATCAATGACTCCTATTTTTGATGGAATTTAATAGATTTAGAGTAGTAAAGGTGTAAGGACGTGCCTTTTGCAATGAATACAATTCTTGATGCAATCACAAAAGTCAATTTTATGAAGTAAAGGTGTGAACCTTTAGGAATTAAACCATTTAATCCCTATAAGAAAAGCTAATCAAGATCAACCACTCCTTTAGTTGATGGAATTCATTGGATTTAGAGCATTAAAAGTGTAAGAACAAACTTGTTATGATGAAAATGATGTTTGAATAATGTTTGGTGCAAAGACAAAAGTTAATTTCATGATTAATTTATGTGAATAAGTCCTTCCAACGATAGGAAAAGCCTTGTTATCAAAAAGTGAAGTGATCCTTCATGAATTTGACTATTTAATCTTAGTAAGAAAAGCTAATAAAGATTAATGACTCCTTTACTTAATAGAATTTAATGGACCTAACTATCAAAGGTGTAAGGACATGATTGTAACAATGAATTTAATGTTTGGTTCTATTGCAAAAGTTAATATCATAATCATTTTGTGTGAATGAATCCTTGCAATGAAAGGAGAAACCTTGTTAGCAGGATATAAAGTGACGGGTTCACACTTCAAGAATAGAACCATTTAATCCCTTTAAGGAAACCCAATCAAGATCAACAACTCCTTTGCTTGATAGAATTTAATAGATTTAGAGCACTAAAGGTGTATCCACATGCTTGTTGCAATCAATTTAATGTTTGGTGGAGGCACAAAAGTTAATTTTATATTATTTTATATGAATGAGACCTTAAAATGAAATGAGAAGTCTTGTTAGTAAGAAATGAATTCATAGGCTCTTCCTTTAGAAACCAAACCATTCAAACATAGTAAGAAAGCCTAATCAAGATCAATAACTCCTTGTTTGATGGAATTCAATAATTTTTTGTGTGCCAAAGTTGTAAGCACAAGCTTATTGCAATGAACATAATGTTTGGTGTAGACACAAAAGTCAATTTCATGATCATTTTTATGAATGACTCTATGCAACAAAAGCAGAAGTATTTTCATAAATAAATGAAGTTATAGGCTCATCATGCATGAGTTAAACCAATCAAATCTAGTAAGACAAAATACTCAAAGTACCAAAGCTTTAAGGACATGCTTATCACAATGAATATAATGTTTGGTGTAGTCACATAAGTTAATTTCACGATCATTTTGTGTGAATGACTTTGTGTAATGAAAGGAGAAGTCTTGCTAGAAAGAAAATAAGTGATAGTGTGAACCTTCATTATCAAACCATTCAATCTTTATAAGAAAGCTAATCAAGATCAATGGTCCTTTGTTTGATGAAATTCAATGGATTCAAAGTACCAAAAGTGTAAGGACATGTTTTTTATGACGACTATAATGTTTGGTGAAGAAAAAAAAGTTAATTCCATGATCATTTTATCATGAGGATATGAATTTATAATTTGTTGGTGCATTTTCAGATAAATAAGGCACTAATGGGTCTTTACTTGGTAGTTATACTTGACAACCATTTACAAAATGACACATTAAGGGGCTTTTGTCTATTGTACCCAAGACACATATTATGTGGCCAAGTAACCCTTAGAATTCTATTATATGCATTACATACAATCACTTGATATAGAGTAAAATGTATTTCCTTGGATTATTTAGATGAATCTTTCATTTATGATTTCCCTGTAAAAGAAGCAATAGATAATTTTGAGAACAATTTTGAAGAAGCATAAATTTCCAAACAGTTTGAGAGAAATAGTATAAATTGTGATCAATTGTACTTCATTTAATCTTATGAGGGAATTCACATAGCCTCTATTACATAATAATATAAGCAAATTTAGCCTAGTTAAAAATGACATGTGATACATGACTTGATACCATTTTTCACTTTCCTAGTAGAGCAATTTATCTAGTCCTAACAATCTTAGGGAAAAATTATTCATAGCTAGACATTTGAATTGTATTCATTAAGTCTAAATTGATTAAAGTGTGATCTCTTTTGTTTTTTCTTTTAACAAAAAATACATTCTTTTCTTTTGAATATGTGAAAAGCATCAAGTTATCTAGTACAAACAAACATGCTAAAAAAAGGGAGGGAAACAATAAAAGGTTGCCTTTATTGTATATTAAACCCAGGTAGATTCCATGTCCTTGATATAGTGTAATTGCTAGGCCGATTGGTAATTAAAAATAATTGGAATTTTAATAAATCAATTATGTATTAACCCCCTCCCCCCCCCCCCCAAAAAAAAGGCTTTGGACTTATGATTCTTTCTTTGGAAAGGAGGTGTGGTTTCCACTAGGCTAATGGACACCTATCATACAAAAGTGTTAACTCCAATAAGTTTCTAGCTCATGCCCTTTCTAATATAGGATGAATTATTAACCACTTACCATGTGTATTTTCTTTGTGATTATAATATTCAGAATAATATATGCTAAATGACCTCTTTATACATATTAATTAATTAATAGACCAAAATTAAGCTAATGTTGACAAAAGACTTGGTGGACAACACATTAACACAATGCCAAATCTTGAGTTTAATTAGTCAAAATACATCATTAGTTTGATTAAAGTACTATACTTGGTTATTTCCATCATAGCGTTTTACAATGCTTGGTACCCTCAAATGTAATAATAAGCATGAGTTTTAAAAAATTTTAATAAACCTAACAAAGAATTATGTGGTTAGTTCAATTTTACTAGTTTGCCCAAATGAATATGGAATGTGTGTTATTCTAATAAATTAATGGACTTGGCTTTATAATTTCATGAAACAGATATGGACAAAATTCCTTACACAATTTCTTACTTAAAATAATGAGAAATTAGTCGTTTGTAAAACTCATTTATGTGAATTGTTTCTACGTGTATGTGTTACATAGGGGTATATGCAAATTGATTTGGGTTGGTTCTATAGATATGTTCAAACCAAACCATTACTAGCAGTTTCAAAATTTTTAGCACCAAAATTTTTAAGTTTCAAAATTTTTAAAATTGCAATTAAACTACATAAAATTAAAACCAATCAAATCGTCATTAAACGATTTATGGATGGGTTTGGTCAATTTGGTAGTTTGAATAATATTTATGGGAACAAATAAACTTTCAAAAATTTAGATTGCCAAGAAAAAAAATTACATAAATAACTTGAATAACATTCTATTTTAAGTAAAACATTGGGAGAAAATTAACTAACATTAAAATACAAGTG
>JBAPLJ010001588.1:0-28285 GCA_037832345.1 Rhizophora mangle
ATTACTTTTGTAAAGGTCTACTCCTAATGGATTGTAGCATGATTGATGTAGCAAGTGGTGCCACACTGGTGGATAAGACACCCTAAGCCACTCAAGCATTGATTGAAAATGGCAATGAATTCCTAGCAATTTAACATGAGGGCAATAGTTCCATCTTAAGGAGTACATGAGGTATCAGCTACTTGTCAAGATCATTAAAGAGTGAAGCACCATTTTGATGAACTTACCTCACTTATAAAGATATTGGCTGTAGATCAACAACAACTAGGCCAAGGGATTTTTCAACTTGCCCCTAGGAGCTTGGTTTATGGTATTTGTGCAAGTCCAGGGCATCTTACTACCTTATGCCTAACATTGACAAAGGACTTGCAAGATCAAGTCCTTGTATTCAAAGGATATCAAGAAAGGCCATATCAATAGGAAGATCGATCTCGGTACAACCCATACTCAGTCACATACAACCCAGGGTGGCACAATCATCCCAACCTTTAGTATGGGAACTTAGGATTGACATCACAAGAGAAACCAAGATAGCCACCTTGGAGATTTGGCCTAGGTCAACACCAATAGCAACCACATGTCTAGACACATCAACCACCTTTAGCTAGGTTCGAGTCATCTTTAGAGGATATGATAAAGTAGCTAATGACTTGCACCACACAACTAGCTAATCATAATATTCAATTCCAATTGAAAACCAACTTGGCCATCCAAGATCTATGGACACAAATGACTCAATTAACCACTTCGATGAATGCCCTTCAACAACAAGTCTCTAGGCAATCGTTAAGCCAATCCATCCCTAATCCAAAAAGGGGCATAAATGCCATTGAATTGAGTCCAAAAAGGTGTTAGACAAGTAGCCAAGGCCAGTGAAGGAGATGGAGGAAAAACAATCATCTACTTCAAGCTTGACCAAGACCCAAATGAGCTAGGAAGATTAAGCCACCAAGGGAAAGGAGATAGCTGACTAATCCATTAAGCCACTCCTATTTCTTTAGAGGATGAAATCTAAGAAAAAGGATGACATACCAAACAAGGATAAGGAAAATTTGGAGATGTTTTGAAAGGTGGAAGTCAACATTCCACTTCTTGATGCAATCAAGCAAGTGCTAAGATACGTTAAGTTTTTGAAAGAGTTGTGCACGAATAAGCAGAGGTTCCAAGAAGGAAGAAGGTCAGCATGAGACAAAATGTATTGGCTCTTATACAACCTTTACCACAAAAATGCAAGGATCCTGGTATTTTCATAATTCCCTATATTATTGGTAACCAAAAGTTTGATAGGGCCTTGCTGGATCTTGGAGCTTTGATCAATGTTATGGCTTTTATTGTGTTTATCGAGCTAGATCATGGACCATTGAAGGGAACAAAGTTAGTTATCCAATTGGCCAACAAAAGTAATGCCTATCCACTCAAAATAGTCGAGGATGTTCTAGTGCAAGTTGGTACATTGATCAAGGATATGGTGGAGGAAGGAATTTTGGGAGATAGCTCATTTTAATGACTCTCTAACTTGTGGCTTGACCGTTTTTAGGGGACAAAGAGTCCAAGAAGGGGCCAAATTTAAACAAAAGAAAAAAGTGCCACTCAACCCAAAACAACTTGAAAGAAGTGGCAGAAATAGAGTTGATAAAAAAAAACTTGGAAAGTGCACTCTGTCCCTCTTGTCCAATTCCTTGTCACAATGCATAACTTAGGAACAATGTGTGTAGCATCTCCTATTCATGCAAACTTAAAGGAGTCCCTAAGAGGCTAGAACAAGTGGCATAATTGGCAAAGTAGTAGGGAATGGATAGATCAGAATTAAGAATAACAAAGAAGGCTTGATTAGAAACAACTAAGAGCATGTCAATTAGACTTCTTCCATCCATTGTACAACCTCCTAAGCTTAATTTAAAGCCTCTTCTAAAGCATCTAAGGTATGCATCCCTAGCTAAGACTAGCAAACTTCTAGTGATTATTGCTAGGAGCCTTGATGAGTTGTAGGAAGCTTGGTTACTTGAAGTTTTATGGGAGCAAAAAAAGGTTATTAGCTAGACACTTGGGGACATTATTGGGATTAATCTGGCAATTTGCATGTATAGAATCTCCTTGAAGAAGGAGCTAAACCTACAAGGTAACCACAATGAAGACTCAGCTCACTTATTCTTGATGTCATAAAGAAAGAAGTGTCCAAATTGCTCTAAGGTGGAATTATTTATCCAATCTCAAACAATCATTTGGTAAGTCCAATCCAAGTGGTGCCAAAAAAATTTGGAGTTACGGTAGTCAAGACCGAGAATAATGAATTGTTGCCAACTTACATGCAAAATTCTTGGTGAGCATGTATATACTATCGGTGGCTTAACCAAGTGACACAAAAAGATTAGTATCCTTTACCTTTTATTGATCAAATTCTTGAAAGACTACCTAGGAAATCTAACTTATGTTTCTTGGATGGTTTTATGGGATACTTTTAGATTCACATCACCCTTGAGGATCAAGAGAAGACTACATTCACATGTTCTCTTGGCACTTATGTCAACCAAAGGATGTCATTCAGTTTATGCAATGCTCTAGGCACTTTACAACATTTTATGGTAAGTATTTTCTCTAAATTCATGGAGGATGGCATGGAAGTTTTATGGATGATTTCACCATCTATTTCTTCTCTTTTAATGAATGTTTATAATGATTATCTCAAGTTCTTAGGAGGTGCATAAAAACTTACATGGTCCTTAATGATGAAAAGTGCCATTTCATGGTTAAGTAAGGAATAATGTTAACACATGACCATTTTGATTGTCTAATTGATTGACATGCTTAGCAATTTCTAAGAAGCTATGGCAACTGTGTGCCAAATGGATGAAAAAAAACACAACAAATGGCCACAATGAAATTAAGAAGGGAATTATCTTAAAAGAAAAGGACATAATGGCTATTTCTCCAAAAGGAAGCAAAGATCGTAATGACATAGTAAAGAGTCCATTCATGATAATAACAATGGAAGTTGACTTTGGGGAGGGGTTAGGGTTATCACTTTGGCATTCTAAATCAAACTCCAAAGTGAAAATCCCATCCATCCATCAACATTGAAACCCACTTAGAGGGCTCTAATTACCTTAATCCTATATAGGCCCTTGTTAGGTTGATAAGTTCCTAAAATTAGGACATTATCCTTTTAAAATCAGCCACATTGTACAAACATGCTAGCAAAAGCTCTAAGACTAACCCTACTCTTGGTTGAAACCATATGGATACCTAATGTGAGTGAATAATGCACTAATTCCATAACGGGTGCCTATAAAGGCCTATTGGAAGTGGTTTGAATTGACACCTAAAGGGACAACTCTATTGGCACAATTGAGGGTGAGGAGGAGCCAAGCTAATGATGGCCCAGAGAGGGTGTCTATCTAGTTCCTAAGACATAGGCAAGTGAGCATCTGATCATGTCAAGTACATAGTTATGTGAAATTCACTTATGGTGATAGGCCATAACTTTAGAGTTCTCTACAATCGTGGACCGTAGTACATATAGACATATAGCCATTCAATTTGCATAATTTGTGTTTACAATTGTACCAATTGACATGGTAAAATGATACAATTTGTTTTTGTAGTGCACAACCTAGTATTGATGCCTATAAAATGATTGAGCTAGATAAATGCATGATTACAATTTTTATTAGCACATCTAAAACTCTTACTTAGACAAGCTCGTTTAATCCAATTTGTTTGTGGCCCATTGTGCTAAGTTGAGTTACAATCACCATACCTATAACCATCTTTTAGACGGTAAAGCTAGTGGCCCACTAGGTGTCTAGTATAAGATCTTAGCACCTAACATTAAAGTACAAATGATTTTTGTTTTTGGGCTCTTATGGGTTGATTAGGTTTTGTTTGTCCTTCAATGATTTCTAGAGAGTATCATGGGCTTGGCCCTTCCAACTTGGCTTGTAAATGGGCACATTTTGCAAATTTCAATTCAGTAGACCTTTGAATTTACATTTATATTATCCTAAAAGGGGTTTGGGTAGGATTTCAGTCTGAATATTTAATAAGTTATTGATAATATATATATATATATATATATTTTAAAATTTATCATTTGGATAAAAAAAATTACTTATTACTTTAAGTTACTTCTATTACTGTTAATTTCATTTTGACTTATTACCTTTCATTGCAATTTCAATTTTTAATGAAAGTTAGTTTTTATTTTTCATTTAAATTAAATTATTTCCTCATTATATTCTAAAAAACTTATATATAAAGAATTCATATCAAATTAAATAAAAAAATTCTTGTTTTTAATTTTTGAACTAAGAGTAAAATTAAATAACCTAATATTTTTGTTAGTTTGATTTCACATCAAAAAGAGAAGTAATCATCACATACATATATTACTAATCACATTTTTCATTATTTTCTTTTTGAAAAATGAAATAACTATTAAAATTATGTAAAAATTAAATTAGTTGGGTTTAGACATATAGAATGTATTTAATTTGAAGAAATTTAAAATTAACACATTCTATATTATGACATTTTTTTATAAGTTGAAAGTTTGAATTTTCAATGTTAACTCTAAATCTTATGTTTATTGACCATTAAATTGTGCCTAATAAATACATTTTATTTAAGATTGACACTAATATTTACAACTTACATTATTTTAGTAAAGTCAAAATCCTACTTGAAGAGTAAATGGACCCTTGGCCTTATTGTCCAATCTCTTAGGCTCCAAATACACACTTGGCAACATTGTCCAATCTCTTAGGCTCCAATTGACAAGTTTTCTTCTAATATTGATTATGGGTCATTTATTATAAACATGATTATTTTGAAATCTTTGTTATTTAATATATTATCATTTTGAATTAATATTTGTGTTTGAATTTTATTGAAGTGATGCTTATGTTAGGAAATAAAACAAAGGTCGAGACATACAAGAAAAAGAATGTTAAATTTTATAATTGAGTTTCAAACTTTCTTATTTTTTATTTAAATTTTATATTTTTATATTTATTCTAATTTTTTTTTTTGACAAAATATGGTTAAATTATTAGAAATCTCTTAACCACTTTAAAAAACAAATGATGGATTTGATACAATTTGAAAAATAAAAAAGTCATATGAAAATATATAAAAAAATCATTAAATTAATGTGAAATAATATAAATTATGAAAATTTACTAAGAAAATTCTAAAATTAAGTAAATATCATCACAATAACTTTTTTTTTTTTTTTTTGTTCAAAGAATTGCTCAAAATTTTCAATTTCTTTTCAATTTTAGTAATACTAATAAATATATAAACTAATATTAGATTCATGTGATGCATAAATTTATCAAATTTATTAAAAATATATTTTAATTTGTATTTTATTTAAAAAAAAAAAAAAATAAATTGTCAATATTTTTCTATTCAAAAATAGATTAAAAAAAATGAAAAATTTAGAATTTTTTTTCTCTATATAAATAAAAAAAATTTTTATGATATCATTTTTCTAAAAATATTATTTTTTTAAACTTTTAATTAAATAAATAGTTGTTAATATAAATAATTAAATAAAATAAATATATATATATTATTAAATAATAATTGAATAAATTAAATATATATTAAAATTTTAATTATATTAAGATATTTAAAAAGTTTATAAATTAACTAATAAATTAATATTAAATATTACAAAAAGTAGAATATTAAAAAAATAAAAAATTAAACAAATATTATCTCATAAATATTTCATTAGTTTTCTCTTAATATTGTAATTATATTATATATGTTATTAGAGTTATAATATACGAGAATTTAAAAATATTAATTTAAAAAATGTATTTTTAATTATATTTTACTTGAAAGAAAAAAAATAAAAAGAGATTCAAATTATAAGTATTTTTTTTAATAAAAAATAAAAGGTGAAATTTAGAAGTAATTTTTTTAAAACATATTTTTTTTCTTTTTAAGAAAAAAAAAAAAGAAAAATTAGCTTCAAATCCCAAATTTTACCCTATTTGCAATATCTCACATATAAATTTTTATATCAAAAATTTATCAAAATTTTAAAAAAATAAAATAATATTTCATAAATAAAATTTTAGATTATATATTTGTAACTAATAATTTTATAAAGAAAAGTTATATGCATTTTACTTTCCTGTGTTTTGTTTCTTTCGACACATTCCACTTTATAGTTTTAATTTATACTCAAAGACAACCATGATTTCTTATTTTGGAAATTGAGGTCCTACATTAAGATTTTCTTAATTTCACTAATCAAATTTAATCAAACAGACATCATTTTATTTGATTAAAAAATAAAAATGGTGCATTTTTATAATTTTAGTTAAAAAAATTTAAGTGTATTTGAAATCATGTCATGTTGACTAAATTTTGTTAGTGAAATTATCAAAATCATGACATAAAGTTTCAATTGCCAAAATAAGAAACTATAAGAATATTAGAATACAAATTAAAACTATGAAGAGGTAAATTATAAAAGAGACAAACCACTATAGAATGCATTAATCCTAAGAAAAATAAAAAATTAGATGTCAAAAAAATATAGAATTTATAGATATTAGCCAATAACTAGAAATCTAGTCCTTGTTGAGGTGTGCAGTCCATGTTTATAGGACTTAATACTTGAACTCTTTTCAAGGCTAGATTCTAATTAGACTTCATGGCTTCAAAGCTTGATAGAGGCTTGGTCCCTTAGCTCTAATAGACAAGGCCACAAAATTTAGAATTAAATGCCTTTTACCTCTATTGTGATTTAGCCCCATGTGACTTAAATTTACATTCTAAAACTCCTATGATTTACTTTAACAATTGAGACTCTATGTTACAATTTTGTTAATCTCATTAATTAAATTTAGTTAATATAGCATGATTTTGAATATATTTAAATTATTTTAATCAAAATTATAAAAATATGTTTTTTTTTTTTTTTAATCAAAAAATTAAATATATTTAAAAGAATTTATATTTGATTAAATTTAGTAAAATTAACAAAATCCTAATATAGTGTCTCAACTATTGGAATAAGAAATTATTAGATTCCTAAAATGCAAATTGATACCATATGAAAGTAAATTGTAAAAGTGACAAACAATTAGGAGTAAAATGCATTTAACTTGAAAATTTAACATAGGAGTGTATTATTTGTGTGATAACTTCTCTTTTGGTCTAGTTTTTATTTTTCCTTTGTTTTTTTTTTATTTCCTTCATAATATTCATCCGGTAATTAAGTCATTAATGAATCCCTTGTATGGTAGCTCTTGGCACTATTGCAAACTCATGGATATTAGTATTTCATAACCTTTTGTCATTCATCTTTAAAATTTGAAGCAACCTTACCAAGGATCAATACTCTTAAAATTAGTTATGTTGCTTGGTTTTGTGGATAATTCTTTTAACAGTAAAAGGACACAAGAATAGTGAGCTTATGATATTTAAAAGATATAGTCTATCAAAGAGAAAGATGTTGCCTTATTTCGAAAGTTAAACAAAACTATAGAGAGCTAAGAGGTCTTTTCATAGATAATTCTCGAAATATTATGTTTGGAATCCTTTTTTTTTTCTTTTTTCTAGTCTCAAATTGATTGACAGTAGGTGTGCGAAGCCTTTTTGAGTGATCTCATGAGTTGTAATCATTTTTTTTAAATTTTTTTATCTTTTTCATTCATACAATTGTAAGGAGATTGAAATGTTGTGCATTGAAAATTAACATGTTATTATTTTGCAAAAACTGTTATGCCAATTTGAATACTATTGTTATGTATAGTAAAAAAATTTAAACTTAAATCAATAGTAATAAAATATTGAATTCCTATCTAAGTTACTACATTAAATTGTTAAATTAATGTGTTAATGCAAACCATAAATAAGAGGGGATTTTTATTAAGCTCAATAAGCCACATAGAAGGACAAAATAGAAACTTGATTAAAAAGTTGAGTGGAAACAATTGATTATGACATTTTTAGAAAGAACAATGAATATTTTAACATAGATATGGACATAAGGAAAGGTGCATTATTTAACATAAATAGCATAAAAGAAAAGACTATCTATCTACTCTATATCAAGGATATCGATTTTGATCACAAAAATTCTCTTAAAATTGCCACTTATAATATTTGAAGTTTTTTTTTTTTTTTTATCGAGAATGTTCTTCAAATAAATAACATTGTCCCTCACAAACCAAGTGTAATCAAGGAAAGCACAATAATAAATGAATTCATTATCATAAATTTTGTTCCAAAAGATCTTCTAACTACCACCATGATTGTTGCCCCATCTCAAAATATTCTCTCTCAAAGAGAAGTTGTACTCTTGATTGGCAAATAATGTATGTTCTCTTAAATCATCATTTGTAGACTTGTAATAAAGATGAAGGATACACTTACTTAACTGATTAACAATGTGAAACTATATACCATATATATGAATCAAGTTGAGTTATACATGAATTAAGGTTTAAACTTAAACCAAAAAAAAAAAAAAAAACTTACAATGCTTTTAAAGTTTATCATAATTTTTGAGTTATTGCTTTTCTTAAGGTCTCTACTTTATTAAAGCTTGGAATATCTATAACAATATATATACATACATACATATATATATATATTCATTTAAAGCATATTGAATAGATTAAAGATTTTGGATTTTCAATGTTTTTCATTCAATAAAATGCCTCTAGTCCATTTCTATTTTTTAGTGAACAAAAATAAATAAATAAATAAATAACTTCTCCAATGGAAAAAAAAAAAAAAAGTTGAAGAAAACCACAAAATGTGGTTTTTCCATACACTTCCTTAGCCTTACTTTTTTTCTCTCTCACTTGTTCTCTCTCTTTTCATCTCTTTCTTCATTTTATTTTTTCTTTCTTGGCCACTCATTGTCTTCACACATCCTTGTCACCCTTTCCTTCCCTTTGTTTCCCTTTCCTTTTTCTTTGTCCTTGTGTCTTGGTGTCTCACCCTCTCTCTTTAGTCCTTCGTCATATCTCATAGTGCTCCTCCTTAAAATTCATTTTTCTTTTGTTTTTGATAGAAAAAGATTAACTAATTCATACAAATCTGATAGACTTTGCCCATTGTATTATTTTTTCTTGCAAGTTGTTTTTCCTCATATAGGTTCCCATTCGATGTAGCCACAATTAAGGTTTTAGTTCAATTGTAAGTGATGTTGTATTATACCAACTAGCTCATTTTCTATTTAGAATCAAATTTTTTTTTTATTTTCTTCCCCTCTCGAGGTTGATACCTTGTACTTGAATCCCTATTAGGCATCCATCATAATCAACATCACGATTTAAATATATATATCAAATAATTGAAATAGAGGAAAAAAATTAACAAACTAGTCAACAAAAGTGTGAATAAGTGGAATAATTAATGAATTTATTAAAAAGGTGGACTATGATGATGACTTTCAATGCTTCTTCCTCCAACTTGGTCTTATAACAATTTCTATCACGGGCATTAAGTGAAGGACTCTAAACTTTTACAGCCATTTGGTAAAAAATATCCCCTCACTATTAACCTAAAGGAAAATGGAAGTATCAAAACACAATATTGGCCTTTCTTAAAAATTCTTATAATAGTTGGTTGCCTAGATTGAATAGATTTTCTAGTGCAATTGCAGTGGATTTGTTTATGGTTGGTCATGAAAAGCTTGATCTTTTGTTTTATTATTTTCACAATATTTGGCTAGTTTTTTGGAGGCTAAGGGAGCATGTATGAATGAGACTTTTTTTCTTAATTTTTATTTTAATTTTTTTTAAATAGCCAAGTTAATTTACATATTTAAAATAAAAAGAAAGTAATCTATAAGTTTTTTTTTCAAAGAAAAATCAAATAATGGGGACCAATTACTTCTCAAGTAGCCAATTCTCACCTTTAATAATTTTTTTAAAAATATTTTGAGAGAATTTTTCTATTTTTAATTTTAGGTCTCTACCTTAAATTTACTAAATTACTTCCATTTCAATGCCTCTACAATTTAATTCTTACTTGAACTTTTCATCTATCTTATTTACCAAATTTCTCCCATTTAAGAGATTGATTCTTGCAAAAAAAAAAAAAAAAATTACAACTTCAAAATGGAATTTTAATAAAAAAAAATTAAACAAAACTATCACTATAATTCATCAAATCCTAAATGTGTAAAAGATGATTTTTTATCTAAAAATAAAATTATATATATTAAGAATAAAATAATGTAATGGTAATATTATTATGTTGCTTATGTTAAAAATTAAATATAAAATGCTGAAAATTAAAATAAATTGAAAATGATCTTCTTTCATTTTAATTTTAATTGTTGAAATTAAGATTTTTAACTTTTTTACTACTAAACAACTTAATGAATAGTAGAAGAATTATTATTAATTATTGAAATGAATTAAAAATTTCTTTCTAATTCAAATTCAACTAAAAAAAAAAATTTTAATGTATTTATTAGTGTTGTTAAGTTTAACAAATAAATTGATTAAAATAATTAAATTTTTATCATTTGTTAATTTTACATATTTGACAAATTTAGTCATAATAAATTATTCATAATTCATTCATCTTTTATTTATCTTGTAATTTTAAGATCGATGCCTTTTGTGCAAACATAACTGCAAAAATTTGTTAGCATCATTAATTAATTTAGGTAAATTAAAATTTTCAACTAAATGGCTTTTATAATAAAACTTTATAGTAAACTTAAGTGATGTTTGCCTTTGTTCAAATAGTTATTCAAATAGAACCATTTTTTCTTTGTCCTAAATAGTTAACTTAAGTGACTTGTAACTTCATTCCAAGTATTTAACATGTAGTTTGTATTCTATATATATATACACAAATTATTTTTTTAAAATATATTGTTCTGATAAAAAATTATTTATCACTTTAAATAAACTTTTATTACTGTTAGTTTCATTTTGACTTATTACCTTGCATTGCGATTTCAATTTTCAATGAATGTTAGTTCTTTATTCTTCATTTATATTAAATTATTTCCTCACGATACTATGAAAACTTATATACAAAATTTTCTTATCAAATTAGATAAAAAAAATGTTCTTATTTTCAATTCTTAAATATGAACAAAAATTAAATAACCTAATATTTTTTTCAGTCTAATTTTCACAACAAAAAGAGAGGTTATCATCAAATACATATAATATTAATCTCATTTTCCATTAATCAATTTTTTTTGAAATTAAAGTATTATTAAAATTTGGTATGGGTTAAATTATTTGGGTCTAAGCATATGGAATGTATTTAATTTAAAGAAATTTAAAATTAATACATTCTATATTAGATCATTTTTTATGAGCAAGTCTTGAATTCAAATATCAAATTTCATTGCCAAAATTCAAGTTTAGTAACTACTAAATTATACCTAATATACATCCCATGTTGTTTTAGTAAAGTCAAAATCCTAGGGGTCATGCTTATATCCATTCTGAAGGAAATGACATTCTAATTAAGGCTAATGACTACAATGAAAAAACATCATTTACTAAGGTTTCTAGTCATTTTTGTGTTCTTTTTTGGGGTTTCTTTTTAGAGCCATTTTTTCTAAATTTTGATTTATATTTACCACTTTAAGTGATTCTTTATTTAATATTATTGAAATATTTGTTCTTAACATTACAAGGTTGTTTAATGTATGTCACATACATATGGGTAGATTATCTTATTTGATCCTAAGATAGAACGAACTTTGCATACACTAAAGAAAGAGTGATGATTGAAGCAAAAGATCGAGCAACAATGAAAGAAAAATTGATCAATCAAAAATAAAATCCAAGATCATTGTGTGATTATGCCATGCAAAGTGTCAATGATGCCCAACCTATTATTGTAAGGCCAATAATGAGTGCCAAAACTTTCGAGATCAAATTAGGCCTTATTCAAATGGTTCAATAATCAATTTGGGGGAGAGCCATAGGACCTAAATACACATCTTGCTAACTTCTTGGAAATTTGTGATACTATCAAGATTAATGGAGTTAGTAATAATGTTATTTGTTTAAGACCATTTTCTCTTAAGGGTAAGGCAAAGATCTAGCTAAAGTCCAAGGCTCTAGATTCTTTTACAACTTTGAATGCCTTATCACAAGCATTTTAAGTAAGTATTATTCCCCCATGTAGGACTACAAAACTTAGGAATGATGTTACAAGTTTTGTTTAGTTTGATAGTGAGTCTTGTATAAAGCCTAGGAAAGGCTTAAGGAATTGCAAAGATGATATCCTCATCATTGTTTACCTGATTGGTTGCTAGTGCAAACATTTTATAATGGTTTGACACATTTAATCAAAATTACTATAAATGTAGCTGTAAGAAGTGCCTTGATGGGCAAGTTAGTAGAAGAGGCATATAAGCTATTGGAAGATATGACTTCCAATAATTATTAGTGGTCAAACAAAAGAGGCATGCCCCAAAGAGCTACAAGCATATATGAAGTTGATGGAAGAAATATGCTTAAAGCCAAGGTTGATAACCTAGTAAAGATGTTTGGTAAGTTGAGAAATGTTAATGCTATTTGTAACTTTAATACTATGAATTGTGATTGGTGTGGAGGAGCACACCTTAGTTTTAATTTTATGCAAGTTGAACAAGCAAAATTTGTGTCAAATTTTAGCAGGTAGTAGCAAAATAATCCTTATTCCCTAACTTACAACCTAGGTTGGAGAAATCATCCTAATTTATCTTAAAGAGATTAAGGAAATCAAGATAGTAGCTTACAACTTTCCAATCTTTCTAGTTTTCAACCAAGACCCCAAGGAATGATGCAACAATAAGAGAGCAAACCAACATGGAAGTTTCCAAACTAGTTGGTTACTTCCAACTATAATTTAGAAGTTTAAATGGGTCAAATAGCATGTGTGATCCAACCTCATGGTGAAGGGAGCCTACCTAGTAAAACAAAGGTCAATCCAAAGGAGCAATGCAAGGTAGTCACCTTGAGAAGTAGTAAGCAACTTAGTTAGGTAAATGATAAGGCTATAGTGGAGGATGGTGTTGATGCAAGCCATGAAGAGGTAAGTTGAAAAGAAGTTGAGCATATTGAGACACCATCCACACCACCACCAGTACTCAAACCTTATGTCCCTCCCATTCCTTTTCCTCAGAGGCTTGAGCAAACTAAGATTGATAAATAATTTGAGAAATTTCTTAAAGTGTTTAGGTAATTGCACATTAACATTCTTTTTGCAGATGCCTTAGCTTAAATTCTTGCTTGTGAAAAGTTTCTTAAGGAGATGATGTCAAATAAGAGGAAATTGGAGGATCACAAGACTATTGCTTTAACTGAAAAGTGTAGTGCAATTATCTAGAATAAGCTTCCCCCAAAGCTTAAGGATTCAAGGAGTTTTTTGATCCCTTACACAATTGGTGATGTTGATTTTTCTAGAGTTTTTTCTGATTTAGGTGCTAGTGTTTGACTAATTCCTTTATCTCTATGTAGGACATGTGGATTAAAGAAGCTAAACCTACTACCATTTCCTTGCAGCTAGCTAATTGATCAATGAAGGACCACTTGGATATTTTGGAAAATGTGTTAGTCAAGGTAAAGAAAATTTTTCATTTTGTTGATTTCAGTATGTAGGAAATGGAAGAAGATGAGGAGATTGCAATGATATTGGGCTGTCCTTTCTTGGCCATGGCTGGAGTTGTTATAGATGTTTGCATTTTAAGCTAACGTGTGATGCTATTGACATTACTTTGAATGTTGTTCTTGGATAAAGAAGAGAAGGGAAGTTACATGTTATATATTATGCTAGTCATATCTTAAATGATAGATAATTGAATTATGCTACTATTGAGAAAAAATTGCTTGTTGTGGTACTTGCTTTTGACAAGTTTTGATCATATTTTGTAGGTTCCAACGTGATTGTTTATACTGACCATGTACTAGTTAGGGCACCTATTGGCAAAGAAAGACATAAACAATGACTAATTCAATGGGTGTTGCTACTTTAAGAGTTTGATCTTGAAATTTGAGATAAGAAGGGCTTAAAAAATGTGGTTGTAGATCACTTGTCCAAATTAGGAGACAATTATGAGCAATAAAGATACCCATTAATGAGAGCTTTCAAAATAAGTAGTTGTTAGTTATATCACTTGTTCCATGGTATGTAGATTTAGTGAACTACTTGGTGGATGAAATACATCCACTTGATTTGAGCTCTCAACAAAAGAAAAAGTTATTGCACAATGTAAGGTACTATTTCTAGGAGAAACCACTATTGTATAAATTTTGTGCTGATGGAATGATTAGGAGATGTGTGCCCTAGGAGGAGATTAGTGATATTCTTCATCATTGCCATTCCATGGAGTGTGAAAAACATTTTGGTACTTCCAAGATAGTTGCAAAGGTATAGTAGTCTAATTTCTATTGGCTAACCATGTACCAAGTTACTAGACAACTTGTGAGTATGTGTGATAGATGCCAAAGGGTTGAAAACATGTCTAAGAAAATGACATGCCATTAACTAATATCTTGGACATTAAATTATTTGATGTGTGGAGAATAGATTTTATGGATCCATTCCCTACATCCCTTAACAATTAGTATATTTTGGTGGTGGTGGACTACATTTTTAAATGGGTTAAAGTTATTGCAACTTTAACAAATGACTTATAGGTGATGATGAGATTTATGAAAAAATATATATATATATCTTTTTGAGATTGTGTCCTAAGTGACATTCTTAATGATGAAGGGTCCCACTTCCACAATTATTTGTTTCACACCTTGTTGAATAGTATGGGGTAACTCATAAGGTAACATTCACCTATTATCCTCAAACAAATGGGCATGTGGAGCTAATGAATTAAGAGTTGAAGTTAACCTCAGAGAAAATTGTTGTCAAGTTAAGGAAGGATTGGTTGAACAAGTTGGATGGTGCACTTTAAGCATATGGGATAGCTTTTTAGACACCCTTAAGCATGTCCCCATATAGATTTTTCTTTAAGAAATCTTGTCACCCATTAGTAAAGGTGGAGCATAAGGCCTATAGGGTAGTAAAAGAATTGAAGATGGGTGAAAAGAGATTGTTACAATTAAGTGAGTTGGAAGAGTTCAAGTTGAATGCTTATGAGAGTGCTTAACTTTACAAGGAAAAGACCAAGAAGTGGCATGATAAGCATATTCAAAAGAGAACTTTTGACGTTGGTTAGCAAGTACTGCTCTTTAATTCATGTCTTAAGTTATTCCTGAGCATGCTTTGGTCCAGGTGGTCTAGTTTGTTCTAAGTGACAAAGGTGTATCCATATAGAGCTATTAAGGTGCATAGTGAGGTGATAGGTACATTCAAGGTGAATGGGCAACATTTGAAGCCCTAACATGTTAGTAAGGTGGTGCTCAAAGGAGTCATATACTCCGTGCAAGATGCCAACTATAAGTGTTTTTGTGGTAATGAAGCTAGTGACAATACAAGCACTTATTAGGAGGCACCCCTTTTTTTTTTTTTCTTTTTCTTTCTCTTTTTAAGTTTTTGTTCTTTTCTTTAAATTTTTTCAATAAATGTGACCGTATCTCAATTCTTTTGCTTAAGTTGTTTAGATTCAAGTATACCAAGCTTCTTCCTCCAATTATTAATCTTTGAACATCAATTGAGCAACTTTCTTTTAACTTTGTTCATTTTCTCTTTCACTTTATAGACAATGTGTGATTCAAGTCTAGGGGGTAATTTTTGATTTTTATGTAATTTTTTTGAGAAAATAATTTGATTTTATCTCTATGGAAATGTATTGGTTACAATCACTTTTTTTTTCATATTTTAAATGGTTATAGGATAAGTATAAGATTCTTGATGAAGGTAGAAAGTAGGTAATGACTACAATTGGACGAAGTTGGAGTGCTTATAAGTGCAAGTTGAAGAGATAGTACAATAAAAAAGTCAAAGCTGATGAGAGAGAGATTGAAAAACCATCCACCTTATATACATTATGATCAATTTGGATAGTTACTACAATAATGGAATTATGAAGAATCAATAGTTTAATATTATCTTATTCTTCCTTAATTGTCAAATTTTTTTCTTTGGGTTTTATATTAATATATTTTGACTTCTTGTTACTCCTTAATAATGATTATAGGTAATGACAAGAACTAACATTAACAATCAACAAAAGTAAATAGGAATGCATACTATAAGCAAAAAGAGTTTTGATGGGATTTGAGAATAATTGGTACAAAAACACCATCAATATATTCAGGTTTTATATGTGCTATATTAACCTTGTGGTCCATATCTAACCATGATTTGATACATTTTTACAACATTGTACTAGTATTTACCTTTAATTTACTTTATTTAAATTTGTTTAATTGTATTTCATTGTTTGCATTTGTATCAAAAAGCTAAGGATCCTAGTAAAAACACCCTTTCTTGACTTGAAATATTGAATGAATGTTACTTGCAAAAGAAGAGCCAAGAATAGAACTAAGAATATAAGCTATTAGATCAAACATGTGAGCAAATTGTAAATGACTTCTTTTTTTCCCTTTTCTTTTTTCATATATGTCCTAAGATTCTGCTATATTTTTTCACTTATAACTTGACTTACTTTAGATCAATAATTGGATTAAGGAGCTTTGAACTCAAAGGGAAGGAACAAGTAGCCAAGGTTGTGCAGATGCCTTCACTGTAGTTATAAGGGAGCATTTTGGGAAGGTGAGGCCATATGGAAGAGGTGTGAACCACAATAGTTTGAAAGATAAATCAATTGTTGAAGATAATGCCCAAGTTCCGAAAGACTTTATGTAGTTTGGTAGGGACAATGTACAAGATAAGATGCAAAAGAAGCTTGAAGTATACACATAAGAGTTGCAAAAGAGGATGGAACTGCAAACTACGACAATAGCCCACCATTTCTATACAATGTTTCAAAAAATTAAAGCAACAAAATCCAAAGCTAAGCATTAATTTTGACATGCCTCCTTTAAACACAACAATAACTCCTTCAACAGATGATGCTTTTAGTGCTTTTAATCAAGATTTACACAAAGGGCTCATTTATCCTCAATAGCCACATATAGTCCATGAATTCAGGTATTTCTCCTTTTTTTTTTCTTCTTTTTAGTTTTGTACATTAGCAACTACAAAAAACATGAGGACTTACCTTTCCAAATGATGTGCCTTTGTATTATTGCATCATGTAACCATAACAAATTAATGGCAATGAGAATATTTTCAGTATAAGTTTGCTGTAGAATTAAGTTCACAATATTGAGTAAAACATTAAGGCATTAGTAAAAGTTCCTACAAGTTTTTTTTTTCTATATGGTTGTTTTTGTTCATATAAAAGAGAGATAGGAAATAGAGGTATGAGCCACGGATAATGTAGGCTAAGTTCAGCAAAGCATAGTAGTAAGGTCTAGTTACTTTTGTTCATCCATACTCTTTTTACTTGTTTAATTAACATGAAAATTCAACAATCAAGTTATTACATTGAAAAACACTTAATTCTCATAGCATTTTGCTAGTGGGAATTTGAAATTCACTAAGTGTGACTTTATGTGAAATTCCAAAGTATTCTACTAATTCCATCATTAAAATCTATAAGTCAAGAACAAAAATATAAAACTAGATATTTACCAATCTTAATCTTTGCTAGTACGTAATTTATTTCTCCTTTTTACTTTCTTATGTTATTTTAAATATTTCTAAGTTTAAATCAAAAGCTATGTTTCTCTTCTTAAGGATGATGCTCCGTTTCAAGGTTGAGGACTTCACAATTTGTATACATAACCATTTAGAACTTCTAATGCATTAACATTATGTGAGATGTACTAAATAGTAGTTATTGCTTGTATTGTTTAGTCTAATTACATTTGCAATAATGTTTGTACATTTATGCGATGCATATTCTAAGTGGAACCATTACTCATTATGTTAGAAACCACTACATATTATACACTAAAAAAATCATTGCATATTCTATTCAAAAGCTAATGCATATTCCACAAAAAAAAAAATGTTGCCTATTATAATAGTAAACTGTTGGATATTCTAAAAAAAAAAATCACTATGTATTCTACAAACAAAATTGTTGTGTATTCCACTAAAAAAACTAATGGGTATTCTATTAAAAAATTGTTGTGTATTGTATTCAAAAAAGTGTTGTGTATTCTATAAAAAAAAAAAAAACCACTATGTATTCCACCAAAAAACTATTGGGTATTCTACAAAAAAAACTATTGTGTAGTCTATTCAAAAACTACTACATATTTTACTGAAAAGCTGCTGCATAATCTATCATAAAAGCATTGCATATTTTACTTAAAAACTGCATCTTATTGTTGTAATAAAAAACTATTGTCTATTTCTCCAATGACTGTTACCTATTTCTCTAACAACCACTACCTATTCCTCCAAACACCATTAATAAATGTGGAAAAACCACAATATATGCATTTCATATCTATTGCATAAAGATTCTAAGAGCCATTGTGATAATCATTTGAAATCGCTGCCTAAACCACTTATAGGCAGTAGTTTCATGTGTGTTATTCTATTCAAAAACTACTGTCTATTCTACTCAAAATTAATGCATATTCTATCAAAAAAACCACTGTATATTTTACTTAAAAATTGCTACTTACTGTAATAAAAACTACTACCTATTTCTCCAATGATTGCTGCCTATTTCTCTAATGACTGCAACCTATTCCTCCAAACATTGTTATTAAATGTGAAAAAACCATTGCGTATGCATTTCATAACCATTGCATAAAGATTATAAAAACTACTATGATAATCATTTAAAACTGCTACCTATACCACCTTTAGGCAATGGTTTCATTTGTGTTACTATTAGTAGAGAAAACTGTTGTGTTAAATCTATTGTAGTGCTCATAAATTTAGTGAATTGAAAACCCTTATGTTAGACTTTATGCAAGGGTTTTAGCTCAAAGGCAATGGTTTTGAATAGTTTTCTTGGCCCTTTTTTTTGGTAGTGCCCAAATTAGTTCCCATATTCACCATTGGAGCTTCCAAGGTTGAGGGCTAATCCATTGGTTTTACCATGCAATCTCTTATATGGTGATCAATTATTAACATACTCAATTGTAAATATGTCATTTCAATTCACTCACTAATGACAACCATTGATTGATAAGATTTTATCACATAGCCATTTGCTTAATGTCCATATATTAACCTTAGATCAATACATGATTACCTCACATAAATTGGTACCATTCAATATAATGAGTGAATTGTGACTAAACCCAAACATTCAAGAACCCAAATTTAGATTAGATTACCAATATATTAACCGAGACTCTTCATACATTAACTTAATTTGAGAGGTTATCCATTGGAAATACAATTCCATTAGCTATAAGCGAATGATCACATAAGATTTTGATGAATTAGGGTACTCATAATTTGACCTCTATTATCCAAATGGCATTACCAATTAATGAAAAAATTTAATTACTCAATTGAATAACAAATTTAAAATTATGAGTAATTGACTAATCTATTAAGCTTAGGATTCAATCATGTAACTTAAATTAAATTATAAGGTAATTTAAAGTACCCTATTTGAGTATTATCTCATCTATAAATGTTTGGAGATACTTATTGGTTACTTACATCCAAGCTAACATTTATTACCAAGGTTAATTTAAAAGGTTATGAGTTCAAATGACCAATGTTTATGTAACCTACTGAAGAGTAATTACTTAAAAAATTTTCTACTCAATATAACTGAGGGAATAAACATTGAGTAATTAGGTTAAGTTTACTATGGAAACCCAATAATAACATATGGATCAATCAAAATGAATGTCATTTGTTACCATCTGTCACCATAGGTCAAACTCTGATACGGAAAGTGGTATTAGAGCCATTTCTTTTTGTTGAGGGGAGAAAGGGAGTATCCATAGTTGTTTGTTGAGAGAGAAACTGAGTGTGAGCAATAAAAGGTTAAATATGAGTGAAAAGGAACCAAATGAGGGTTTTCCAAGGTAGTAAGACCATTGGTAGTCCCTAGGATGTAGGTAGGGAAATCTTCACGAAACCTTCACTAGCTCCAACGATAGGCCTATCTCTTACTAAGTAAGTATGTCTACTATCTTCCAACCTTTCACATCAAGCCATGATTCTAAAGCCTCTTCTTTAAGTGTCATCAATAAGGAAGAAGTCTTGATTGAAGATTTTGATAAATCTATTAACACCTTGCAAATACCAAAGCTTGCTGAGGGGCAAATTTACAAATTAAGCCAATTCAATCATTTGACTTGAACCAACTACACAATCAAAATGGAGGAATGAGATTGTCATCTTTCCAATTCCTTTGAAACCATTAGACTTCTTTCTTCAGCCTCCATCAAACACCATCAAAAGCATTACAACTACTAGCACTTCCTTGTCCAAGTAGGCATCAAGGTCCTTTCTAAAGAAGGGTTAGATACTTTTGTTCTTGCTACTCTTAGAGATTGTCATTTTTTAAACTTTGATGATTTCCTCTTAGGCACCATAGAATCAAACATGTCTTTTGGTCTAATTTATTTTAATTGTTATCTAGATTTCATAGGTTTTTTGCATGATAGGAATATCCTTGATGTTCTTACTCTATAACTCAAACTTCACAACAACTAATTCATTAAAGGATCAATTCCACTTAGCCTAATGTATTGAATATATTATAAGGCTATGAAAATGGCATTCAACAATAAAGCCATTCATCAAGGAGTTCATGGAGAAACAATTTTATGGGAAATAGATATGCATAAAGCCAATCTCCAAACACTTAGGTATATCAAATGGCATAAGGTAAGCTTACTTGAGACTTGGAAACTTGACAATGTTATTTCATTAAAGCCTCTTGTGACAACTGATGTCATTAGGATCACCCAACATTATGATGGTAGTGTTAGCATATCTTTTGCTAGACACTTCACAAGCATTAGATTTGAATCCAATAAGGATGAATATCTTACCAAAATTGCAAATTATTTGCAAAAAGGCCACTCTACGAAACACTCATCCAGTACACATGCTAAAATAAGTAGTCTACTCTTGTAAGTATAGATAGAGGTAGACAAGTACCTTAAGCTATATACATGACATCACAAATAGGATCTCTAAAGTCTCTTAGAGCATTAGCATCGCAAGTCTAGTTTCCTATAAAGTTTGAGGTACATCCTAAGCTCAATGTTTTGGAAACGAATTTAGAAAAACCTTTTGAAATAAAATAAGGAAATTTTAAGAAAAGAATTTTATAGTGAATGGAATAAAGAAAAATGAGAATGGTTTTTTAAAGATTTTCAAAATAAGAAAAAACTAGAAGTCTAACAAGACTATTATGATTAGATGACCGGAAACAAAAAGCATGTTTTGTTTTTTGATTGGTTCGATGAGTAATGTTTTCAATGGGGATATGAATATCCTTGTCTTTTACTAAAGAAGATGACATATATGATAAAATTGGATCACAACAATGGGAGTTAATGAATGGCTTGAAAGTTGAGTCAATTCATCCTTCACCATATGAAATTCAATTCAAGCACAAAGGCACTTCTATTCTTGAATCTCCATTCAAAGCATGTAAAGAGTATGAAGATTTTTCACTAAAAGATATTCAAAAATTAATTGAAAAAAATAATTATACAAATAAAATTTTGCAAAATAATTGGCAACTAATTTTCAAACATGGATGCCATTGTTTCAAATTTTTTAGTTTCAAAAGAGATTTCAAAACTAGGAGTCTTTGCTACAAAGTTTTCAAAACCTATTTTTAAACCTTTTCAAATTTCAAATAATGCTTTTGATGAATTTTTCCAAGCTTTGATGCTTAAGATGTAAGCTTGATAGGAAGCTAGGATTGATGCATCATCAAGCAAAGTAATACAGACTTGTCAAGAATTTGTACCCAATGACAATTCTTCCTAAGCCTATGTATTTGATAGAAAGTCATTAAAGGTACAATGACTCAAGGTAGAACCACTAAGACCATGATTAAAGATGTATTATCCTAGACTTATTGCTATTAACCTTACCTTTGAAGAAAAGCTAGCTTTTCTTTAAGCAAAATATAGTTCTAATTTGATTTATGAATGGAACATTGATGGGTATTTAAAATATCAAATTCTAAATCTCCTTCAACAAATGACTATGGTGTCTAATGCTTATCAGACTCATAGTCCTATGTTTGACTATACAATTCCTATGGTCCTTGTTGCAGGATTCTTTGGCCAATTAAAAGGCTGGTGGGATCATATTCTCACACTAGCTAACCATACCACCATTTTTCAAGCCAATATGCGAGATGTTCATGGTGAGCCTCTTCTCGATGAAAACCACAAAACTATAATGTCGTGGCAAGTTTAATCTTTGTCATAACCAAATATTTCATAGGTGATCCATCTCACCTAAAGGATAAAACCACAAATCTCTTATCCAATTTCAAATAGAATTACTTGCATAATTTCCATTGGTACAAAGATACATTTTTATCATATGTTATGTAGTGGGAAGATGCAAAGCAAGTCTTTTGTGAGGAAAAGTTCCTTGCTAGTTTACCATAACTACTTGGTGATAAGGTAAGATTGAAATTGCAAGCTTAGTATAATGGTCAAGTACCTTATCATCAACTTACTTATGGTAAACTAATAAGTTTCATCTAGAAAGAAGGATTGTAAATTTATGTAGATCTTAAACTCCAGAAGTAGATCAAACTGGAGAAAAAGCAAAATTAAAGGAGTTAGAACCATTTTGTGCCCAGTTTGAATAACAACCTATCTTGAAAGGAGAAAACCAAAAGAAAACACAAACCCATTGTAAAATCCAAAAACCCTTTCTACAAAAAAAATCTAATCCAATAGTTTTATTAGCCTTTTGAGCCCAAACATACTCTTAAACCTAAAAAGCCTAAATAAACAAAAGCCCAAACATCCAAATATGTCTATTACAGGTGTGGAAAACTTGGTCACTTAGCTAGATATTGTAAAGTTTTCATAAAACTCCAAACTCTTGAACTCTCAAAAATTGTTCAAGCCCAGCTATAAGACTTATTGGTTGAAACCTTAAATGATAGCACTCCCTAACTTTCTTCTGAGGATGAAGCTAGACTTTAAGTTGATGAGCTTTAAGCTTCTTCTTCTGAGACAAGATCAAAAGAAAAAGAGGTATGTGTCTGAACTTGTGATCAAGAGCAAATCCTTAAGATTCTTGACTCATTAAGAAATGACTAAGCCAAGGCCTAATTTCTATAAAAGCTACTAGAAAGCCCATCTTCATCAAACCCAAGTTCTTTGTTACAATCTATACAAGCTCCTTATAATCTTAAGGATGTCTTAAAATAATTTGACTAGACTTAAACCATGCCTATCACCCTAGGAGACTTAAAGTAAGAAATAAACCAAATCAAACATGAAATCCATGAACTCAAAATTCAACAAAATAAAGACCATCAAATACTAGTGTCCCTATTAGACCTAGTTAACCCACAAAATCTAGAGGTTTTCGATCAACTAGAATCCTTTAAGGCTCTATAACTTAAAAGCCTAGAACACAATGAATTTTTATTTCTTTTAACATAAATTACAATCCAAAAATGGCTTGCAAAAATTCATTTGAAAATTGCTGACCAGTTTTCTTTGGTGACAATAGCTCTTGAAAATATTGGTGGTAACCTCAACTAAATATAAGAAGGATTGGTGTTGACCAAGTACTTTGAAAAAACTCTTAAAAGTCTCAAATCTGCCAATAATCACAAATTGTAGGTAAATTACAAACATTTAGATGTGCAAGTTTGCCAACAAGGAATTGGTATTTAAACTTCCTTTGTCCTTGTTAGAACCTTAAATAAAAGGTAATTCTTGGAAATCCTTTTCTTAATATGATTAAGCCTTTCCAAGTATCTGAATAAGGTATTCATACTAATGTCCTTGGTCAATCTATTACCTTTCTTTTCATTCAAATCCCCCAAACTAGAAATCTAAATCTTCTTAAAAATCTTTCCTTTCATAAAGCTGCAAAAATTAATCTTCTACTCCAAACCAAAGAAACACATCTTCAGTCGCTAAAATCATCCTTTAAACAACTTGAACAACAACTTGCTTCTCCTGTTGTTTAAAACAAAATCCAAATTGTTAAAAGCTAAATTGAGTCTTTAATTTGTTTTGATATTCCTAATTCCTTTTGGTTTCATCAACAACAAGAGGTTACTTTGCCTTATGCTAAAAATTTTGATGAAAGGAACATCCCTACTAAAGCTTGCCCAATTTTGATGAATTTTAAGTTGGTCAAATACTGCAAACAAGAGATTGATGCCCTTCTCAAGAAGATCTTTTGTCCAAGTGAATCCCATGGAGTTATAATGCTTTCTATGTCAACAAAAATGTTGAATTAGAATGTGGTATACCATGTTTGGTAATAAAATACAAACCTTTAAATGACAGTTTGGGATGGTTTAGGTATCCCATTTCAAATCAAAAAGATCTTCTCCAAAGGCTAGTAAGAGCCTAGATCTTTTCAAAATTTGACATGAAATCAAGATTATGGTAAATCTAGATTCATGAAATGGATCATTACAAAATAGCCTACATTATTCCCTTTAGACAATATGAATGGAATGTTATGCCATTTGGACTGAAAAATGTGCCCTCTGAATTTTAGAGGATTAGGAATGAAATTTACTTACCTTACATGCATTTCATCATTGTTTATATTGATGATATTTTAGTTTTCTCAAACAACCTAGATTAGTATTTTAGGCATCTCAATAGTTTCATTTAAGCCACCATGAAAGCCAGCTTAGTCATTTCAAAATCCAAGCTTGACCTATTCCAAACCAAGGTAAGACTCTTAGGTCACTACATCCAACAAGGTATGCTTACTCCTTATTCTAGAGCTTTAGCCTTTATGGATAAATTTCCTGATGAGATCCTAGATAGATCTTAGCTTTAGCGATTCCCAAGAAGTTTGAATTATGTCTCTAATTTCTATCCAAAACTTGACCTTATTTAAAAGCCTCTTCAAGATAGGTTATCCAAACAAAACTCATCTCAACCATGGACTAAACAGCACACAACCATAGTGAGAGAGATCAAATGCCAAGTGAGAGAATTGCCTTGTCTTCACCTTAGTGATCCTAACGTACCATAAATAGTTGAGATAGGTGTATTTGAATTAGGATATTGGGGGATTCTAAAGCAAGTCAACGATTACCAAGAACAACTTGTTCATTTCACTTTAAAACATTAGAATGACTATCAACGATGGTATTCCACAATCAAAAAAGAAAGTTTGGCAGTTGTTTTGTCCATTTCCAAATTTTAAAATGAGTTACTAAATTAAAAATTCTTACTCTGCATTGATTGCTAAGTCATAAAATTTGTTTTACAAAAGGATGTTCAAAGCCTTGTATCGAAACAAATTTTTGCATGATGATAAATAATTTTAAGCAATTTCGATTTTGAAATTGAACATATTTGAGGTTCTTCAAACTGCTTACTAAATTTTCTTACAAGAGAATTCTTACAAGGCACAAAGACCTCTACAAACCAATCATAAAATGCCTAGGCAATCCAAAAAGAAGGGCCAAGCTGACAAAGCCCATCCTTAAAAAATCCCAAACACAAACAAGCCAACCCAAAACATGGGCTAACATGTTCAACCATTCAAGTTCAAGCCCTTCTACTTCCTAAAACATATGTATGAAAAAGAGCTAATGATGACTCTCTAGAGTCTTCAACCTTAGGCATCCCAAACATTGAGGACTTCAGCCCTAAAGCCCAAAAACTTATGAAGGCCTAGTTTAACAAAATGTATGTAGATTAGTCCATGGAAAAGTCAAAAAGACAACCAACACCAACATCATCTTCCTCAAAAAGCTTAATGATCAAAATATCAATAAAAGGAAAACAGGTGGTTTCACCACCTTTAACACCAAAATAGAAGAAGGAATCATCTTCTTCAGAAAAAATATTAATGGCTTTTCCATCATCATCCAAACAAAAAGAGATGGCCATGGTATCATTGTCCCCAATAAAACCTAGTTTTCAAAAATCAATAATACTTTGTGTGATTTGATTAATAGTGGAATTGAAGAAAATATTATTGGGATAAAATTTTTTTAAGAAATTGTAGCTACAAAGAGAGAAGCACCTAAGTCCAAACACCATTGGGTGGATCAAAATAGTGGGAGAAATCTATGGAACAAAATGATGTAAGGTGCCTTTCTTAATTAGTCAGTATACAAATGAGGTTTACTGCAATGTTTGTATACATGGATGCTTGCCACTTATTGTTTAGACAACCCTGGAAATTTGACATTAATACTTAACACTCAAGCCAAAAGAATGTCTATAAGTTTAAGAAAGATGATATAAATTATACATTACTGCTTACAAAAGAAAGATTCTAAACCAAGACTTCTCAAGTGGAAGGGAGAACTTTTTTAATAGTCACCTACTCAAATCAAAAGATTGAGCCTACCATTAAAGAATCAAAAAATGTTTAAGTGTTAGTGGTAAAAGTTGAACCCATAACCCAAAAATCTTAAGAATCAAAGAATGATTTCATAATTCATAGGTCCCAAGATCTTATTGATTCTTTACCTATCATATTCATTGATTTTCTTGGGGTGGATAATCTAGTAGATGATTATTTGACATCATTATTTAATGTCATTGCTCACATGATAAGTCACAAAATAAGTTGTTAGCTCATGTTGAAGGCATTAATTTATTCTAAGTATTTGTTCTTATGGTATGGAAGATGTTGATTCCTCATTGTCAACTTGAGTGTGAGTTTTATTCAAGTGGAAGGGTCTAATGTAGGACATGTTACAAAGTCATGATTATAATTTAGCTTGACCAACTAACCTAATTGGATGTCATTACTAACTTAGGATTGCCATCATATAGGATCCCATTCAAATGAACATCAATACCAAGGTGGGTGCTCAATCAAGGTTACCAAAAATAACCCCACCCAATGCATTGGATCACCCTATTAATAAGTATGGAATTAGGTAAATAGTTGATAATGTTATGTCTAATTCTCATAATTTAAATTGATCTTTTACCAATTAGGTTAGCCAACACATATGATCATAACATTACCCCATTAATTCAAAGTAATTCATGACTATATGAGCTCTTAGCTCATATTGAATATCTTAAGGATATTTATGCATTGACTAATTGGTAAAAGGGTTACTAAATTTGTCATAAGTAATCATTTATGTACATTAGTATTACCCTAACTTGTTAACCGGGGTAATTTAATGGTAATGGTACTTGATTGAATAATGGATTATCTTGCCATAATGGTTAGAGTAATATGTTAGTAATTGGTTATATTGACAAAATTAATAGTTAATATTCAATCATTAACTACCCATTTCAAGGTAATACTAATGTACATGGTTGGGCTAACCTTGTGTTATTTAGACTAAAATCAAACAATGGATATTTCATAATTATATCAAATGATTGAATTGTTGGTAAGGTTAACCCCAGGTAATTTATCAATGTTTCAATAATGTATGTATAGTTAATAATTGAATGAACATGGATCATACCCCATCCATGGTTAGTCAAAAGGAATATATTGGTATTTATGAAGAATGTAAATATAGTAGTCCTTAATTGGTAAAATTAATCCTATGTGATGAATGGTTAATTTGAAATAACAATAAATTAATAACAAATTGCTCATGTTATGGTAAGAGAGGGTTAAACAACATTAAGTAAAATGATTATGAACCATTATATTAGTATTTTTTGGTATTAAGTTTGATACACTATTAATGGGATAATGAACATCCATTGAGATTAACCCTAAATATTAGTCCATTTAATTGAATCAACCAATTACCTATTGATGTTTGAATGACCAATTATGCAAATAATGATTGTTTAAATTCATGGGTGACTGAGGGTTGACAAAAGTATAATAGGATAATATCCAAGTATATTTGATTACTAATGACCTAAGATTGAATTACATTATATCTTTAAATTATTTAGGTTAAATGTTAAATATTATCTATTTTACTTTTTTGTGAATTTGAGGTAACTTTTTATTAAAATTACAAAAATTATAGTAAAAGAATTTAAATTTAAATAACATTTTGATTACGTTAATTGGTCATTTGAATATCATGAAATGGATGGCTAAAATAGATAATTTTTATAGTCAAAGGATTATGATAATTGTAATTCAACAAATGGTTACTAATAATATTGGTAATTTTTGCAACCAAAATAAAGTAATGAAATTATTATAGGGAGCAAAAGATTAAGACAACACCCTAAATTGCAAATTA
>JBAPLJ010001589.1:0-17469 GCA_037832345.1 Rhizophora mangle
ACACTGGTGGATAAGACAACCCTACGCCACGCAAGCATTGATTGAAAAATGGGCAATGAATTCCTAGCAATTTAACATGAGGGCAATAGTTTTATTCCCATCTTAAGGAGTGTACATGAGGTATCAGCTACTTGTCAAGATCATTAAAGAGTGAAGCACCATTTTGATGAACTTACCTCACTTATATAAGATATGGCTGTAGAATCAACAACAACTAGGCCAAAGGGATTTTTTTCAACTTGCCCCTAGGAGCTTGGTTTATGGTATTTTGTGCAAGTCCAGGGCATCTACTACTACCTTATGCCTAACATTGACAAGAGGACTTGCAAGATCAAGTCCTTGTATTCAAAAGGATATCAAGAAAGGCCATATCAATAGGAAGATCGATCTCGGTACAAACCCATACTCAGTCACATACAACCCAGGGTGGCACAATCATCCCAACCTTTAGTATGGAAACTTAGGATTGACATCACATCAGAGAGAAACCAAGATAGCCAACCTTGAAGATTTGGGCCTAGGTCAACACCAATAGCAACCACAATGTCTAATGACACATCAACCACCTTTAGCTAGGTTCGAGTCATCTTTAGAGGATATGATAAAGTAGCTAATGACTTAGCACCACACAACTAGCTAATCATAATATTCAAATTCCAATTGAAAACCAAACTTGGCCATCCAAGATCTATGGACACAAATGACTCAATTAACCACTTCGATGAATGCCCTTCAACAACAAGTCTCTAGGCAATCGTTAAGCCAATCCATCCCTAAATCCAAAAAGGGGCATAAATGCCATTGAATTGAGTCTCAAAAAGGTGTTAGACAAGTAGCCAAGGCCAGTGAAGGAGATGGAGGAAAAACAATCATCTACTTCAAGCTTGACCAAGACCCAAAATGAGCTAGGAAGATTAAGCCACCAAGGGAAAGGAGATAGCTGACTAATCCATTAAGCCACTCCTATTTCTTTAGAGGATGAAATCTAAGAAAAAGGATGACATACCAAACAAGGATAAGGAAATTTTGGAGATGTTTTGAAAGGTGGAAGTCAACATTCCACTTCTTGATGCAATCAAGCAAGTGCTAAGATACGTTAAGTTTTTTGAAAGAGTCTTTGTGCACAATAAGCAGAGGTTCCAAGAAGGAAGAAGGTCAGCATGAGACAAAAATGTATTGGCTCTTATACAACCTTTACCACAAAAATGCAAGGATCCTGGTATTTTCATAATTCCCTATATTATTGGTAACCAAAAGTTTGATAGGGCCTTGCTGGATCTTGGAGCTTTGATCAATGTTATGGCTTTTATTGTGTTTATCGAGCTAGATCGTGGACCATTGAAGGGAACAAAGTTAGTTATCCAATTGGCCAACAAAAGTAATGCCTATCCACTCAAAATAGTCGAGGATGTTCTAGTGCAAGTTGAGTACATTGATCAAGGATATGGTGGAGGAAGGAATTTTGGGAGATAGCTCATTTTAATGACTCTCTAACTTGTTGGCTTTGACCATTTTTAGGGACAAAGAGTCCAAGAAGGGGCCAAAATTTAAACAAAAGAAAAAAGTGCCACTCAACCCAAAACAACTTGAAAGAAGTGGCAGAAAATAGAGTTGATAAAAAAAACTTGGAAAGTGCACTCTGTCCCTCTTGTCCAATTCCTTGTCACAATGCGTAGCTTAGGAACAATGTGTGTAGCATCTCCTATTCATGCAAACTTAAAGGAGTCCCTAAGAGGCTAGAACAAGTGGCATAATTGGCAAAAGTAGTAGGGAATGGATAGATCAGAATTAAGAATAACAAAGAAGGCTTGATTAGAAACAACTAAGAGCATGTCAATTAGACTTCTTCCATCCATTGTACAACCTCCTAAGCTTAATTTAAAGCCTCTTCTAAAGCATCTAAGGTATGCATCCCTAGCTAAGACTAGCAAACTTCTAGTGATTATTGCTAGGAGCCTTGATGAGTTGTAGGAAGCTTGGTTACTTGAAGTTTTATGGGAGCAAAAAAAGGTTATTAGCTAGACACTTGGGGACATTATTGGGATTAATCTGGCAATTTGCATGTATAGAATCTTCCTTGAAGAAGGAGCTAAACCTACAAGGTAACCACAATGAAGACTCAGCTCACTTATTCTTGATGTCATAAAGAAAGAAGTGTCCAAATTGCTCTAAGGTGGAATTATTTATCCAATCTCAAACAAATCATTTGGTAAGTCCAATCCAAGTGGTGCCAAAAAAATTTGGAGTTACGGTAGTCAAGACCGAGAATAATGAATTGTTGCCAACTTACATGCAAAATTCTTGGTGAGCATGTATATACTATCGGTGGCTTAACCAAGTGACACAAAAAGATTAGTATCCTTTACCTTTTATTGATCAAATTCTTGAAAGACTACCTAGGAAATCTAACTTATGTTTCTTGGATGGTTTTATGGGATACTTTTAGATTCACATCACCCTTGAGGATCAAGAGAAGACTACATTCACATGTTCTCTTGGCACTTATGTCAACCAAAGGATGTCATTCAGTTTATGCAATGCTCTAGGCACTTTACAACATTTTATGGTAAGTATTTTCTCTAAATTCATGGAGGATGGCATGGAAGTTTTATGGATGATTTCACCATCTATTTCTTCTCTTTTAATGAATGTTTATAATGATTATCTCAAGTTCTTAGGAGGTGCATAAAAACTTACATGGTCCTTAATGATGAAAAGTGCCATTTCATGGTTAAGTAAGGAATAATGTTAACACATGACCATTTTGATTGTCTAATTGATTGACATGCTTAGCAATTTCTAAGAAGCTATGGCAACTGTGTGCCAAATGGATGAAAAAAAACACAACAAATGGCCACAATGAAATTAAGAAGGGAATTATCTTAAAAGAAAAGGACATAATGGCTATTTCTCCAAAAGGAAGCAAAGATCGTAATGACATAGTAAAGAGTCCATTCATGATAATAACAATGGAAGTTGACTTTGGGGAGGGGTTAGGGTTATCACTTTGGCATTCTAAATCAAACTCCAAAGTGAAAATCCCATCCATCCATCAACATTGAAACCCACTTAGAGGGCTCTAATTACCTTAATCCTATATAGGCCCTTGTTAGGTTGATAAGTTCCTAAAATTAGGACATTATCCTTTTAAAATCAGCCACATTGTACAAAACATGCTAGCAAAAGCTCTAAGACTAACCCTACTCTTGGTTGAAACCATATGGATACCTAATGTGAGTGAATAATGCACTAATTCCATAACGGGTGCCTATAAAGGCCTATTGGAAGTGGTTTGAATTGACACCTAAAGGGACAACTCTATTGGCACAATTGAGGGTGAGGAGGAGCCAAGCTAATGATGGCCCAGAGAGGGTGTCTATCTAGTTCCTAAGACATAGGCAAGTGAGCATCTGATCATGTCAAGTACATAGTTATGTGAAAATTCACTTATGGTGATAGGCCATAACTTTAGAGTTCTCTACAATCGTGGACCGTAGTACATATAGACATATAGCCATTCAATTTGCATAAATTTGTGTTTACAATTGTACCAATTGACATGGTAAAATGATACAATTTGTTTTTGTAGTGCACAACCTAGTATTGATGCCTATAAAATGATTGAGCTAGATAAATGCATGATTACAATTTTTATTAGCACATCTAAAACTCTTACTTAGACAAGCTCGTTTAATCCAATTTGTTTGTGGCCCATTGTGCTAAGTTGAGTTACAATCACCATACCTATAACCATCTTTTAGACGGTAAAGCTAGTGGCCCACTAGGTGTCTAGTATAAGATCTTAGCACCTAACATTAAAGTACAAATGATTTTTGTTTTTGGGCTCTTATGGGTTGATTAGGTTTTGTTTGTCCTTCAATGATTTCTAGAGAGTATCATGGGCTTGGCCCTTCCAACTTGGCTTGTAAATGGGCACATTTTGCAAATTTCAATTCAGTAGACCTTTGAATTTACATTTATATTATCCTAAAAGGGGTTTGGGTAGGATTTCAGTCTGAATATTTAATAAGTTATTGATAATATATATATATATATATATTTTAAAATTTATCATTTGGATAAAAAAAATTACTTATTACTTTAAGTTACTTCTATTACTGTTAATTTCATTTTGACTTATTACCTTTCATTGCAATTTCAATTTTTAATGAAAGTTAGTTTTTATTTTTCATTTAAATTAAATTATTTCCTCATTATATTCTAAAAAAAACTTATATATAAAGAATTCATATCAAATTAAATAAAAAAATTCTTGTTTTTAATTTTTGAACTAAGAGTAAAATTAAATAACCTAATATTTTTGTTAGTTTGATTTCACATCAAAAAGAGAAGTAATCATCACATACATATATTACTAATCACATTTTCATTATTTTCTTTTTGAAAAATGAAATAACTATTAAAATTATGTAAAAATTAAATTAGTTGGGTTTAGACATATAGAATGTATTTAATTTGAAGAAATTTAAAATTAACACATTATATATTATGACATTTTTTTATAAGTTGAAAGTTTGAATTTTCAATGTTAACTCTAAATCTTATGTTTATTGACCATTAAATTGTGCCTAATAAATACATTTTATTTAAGATTGACACTAATATTTACAACTTACATTATTTTAGTAAAGTCAAAATCCTACTTGAAGAGTAAATGGACCCTTGGCCTTATTGTCCAATCTCTTAGGCTCCAAATACACACTTGGCAACATTGTCCAATCTCTTAGGCTCCAATTGACAAGTTTTCTTCTAATATTGATTATGGGTCATTTATTATAAACATGATTATTTTGAAATCTTTGTTATTTAATATATTATCATTTTGAATTAATATTTGTGTTTGAATTTTATTGAAGTGATGCTTATGTTAGGAAATAAAACAAAGGTCGAGACATACAAGAAAAAGAATGTTAAATTTTATAATTGAGTTTCAAACTTTCTTATTTTTTATTTAAATTTTATATTTTTATATTTATTCTAAATTTTTTTTTTTGACAAAATATGGTTAAATTATTAGAAAATCTCTTAACCACTTTAAAAAAACAAATGATGGATTTGATACAATTTGAAAAATAAAAAAGTCATATGAAAATATATAAAAAATCATTAAATTAATGTGAAATAATATAAATTATGAAAATTTACTAAGAAAATTCTAAAATTAAGTAAATATCATCACAATAACTTTTTTTTTTTTTGTTCAAAGAATTGCTCAAAATTTTCAATTTCTTTTCAATTTTAGTAATACTAATAAATATATAAACTAATATTAGATTCATGTGATGCATAAATTTATCAAATTTATTAAAAATATATTTTAATTTGTATTTTATTTAAAAAAAAAATAAAAAAATAAATTGTCAATATTTTTCTATTCAAAAATAGATTAAAAAAAATGAAAAATTTAGAATTTTTTTTCTCTATATATAAATAAAAAAATTTTTTATGATATCATTTTTCTAAAAATATTATTTTTTTTAATCTTTTAATTATAAGTATTTTATATTATTTAGATTTAGGTATAATAAATAGTTGTTAATATGAATTAAATAAATTATAATATATATTAAATAATAATTGAATAAATTAAATATATATTAAAATTTTAATTATATTAAGATATTTAAAAAGTTTATAAAATTAACTAATAAATTAATATTAAATATTACAAAAAGTAGAATATTAAAAAAAATAAAAAATTAAACAAATATTATCTTATAAATATTTCATTAGTTTTCTCTTAATATTGTAATTATATTATATATGTTATTAGAGTTATAATATACGAGAGAATTTAAAATATTAATTAAAAAATGTATTTTTAATTATATTTTACTTGAAAGAAAAAAAATAAAAAGAGATTCAAATTATAAGTATTTTTTTAATAAAAAATAAAAGGTGAAATTTAGAAGTAATTTTTTAAAACATATTTTTTTTCTTTTTAAGAAAAAAAAAAGAAAAATTAGCTTCAAATCCCAAATTTTACCCTATTTGCAATATCTCACATATAAATTTATATGTTAAATTTATCAAAATTTTATAAAATAAAATAATATTTCATAAATAAAATTTTAGATTATATATTTGTAACTAATAATTTTATAAAGAAAAGTTATATGCATTTTACTTTCCTGTGTTTTGTTTCTTTCGACACATTCCACTTTATAGTTTTAATTTATACTCAAAGACAACCATGATTTCTTATTTTGGAAATTGAGGTCCTACATTAAGATTTTCTTAATTTCACTAATCAAATTTAATCAAACAGACATCATTTTATTTGATTAAAATAAAAATGGTGCATTTTTATAATTTTAGTTAAAAAATTTAAGTGTATTTGAAATCATGTCATGTTGACTAAATTTTGTTAGTGAAATTATCAAAATCATGACATAAAGTTTCAATTGCCAAAATAAGAAACTATAAGAATATTAGAATACAAATTAAAACTATGAAGAGGTAAATTATAAAAGAGACAAACCACTATAGAATGCATTAATCCTAAGAAAAATAAAAAATTAGATGTCAAAAAAATATAGAATTTATAGATATTAGCCAATAACTAGAAATCTAGTCCTTGTTGAGGTGTGCAGTCCATGTTTATAGGACTTAATACTTGAACTCTTTTCAAGGCTAGATTCTAATTAGACTTCATGGCTTCAAAGCTTGATAGAGGCTTGGTCCCTTAGCTCTAATAGACAAGGCCACAAAATTTAGAATTAAATGCCTTTTACCTCTATTGTGATTTAGCCCCATGTGACTTAAATTTACATTCTAAAACTCCTATGATTTACTTTAACAATTGAGACTCTATGTTACAATTTTGTTAATCTCATTAATTAAATTTAGTTAATATAGCATGATTTTGAATATATTTAAATTATTTTAATCAAAATTATAAAAATATGTTATTTTTATTTTAATCAAAAAATTAAATATATTTAAAAGAATTTATATTTGATTAAATTTAGTAAAATTAACAAAATCCTAATATAGTGTCTCAACTATTGGAATAAGAAATTATTAGATTCCTAAAATGCAAATTGATACCATATGAAAGTAAATTGTAAAAGTGACAAACAATTAGGAGTAAAATGCATTTAACTTGAAAATTTAACATAGGAGTGTATTATTTGTGTGATAACTTCTCTTTTGGTCTAGTTTTTATTTTTCCTTTGTTTTTTTTTATTTCCTTCATAATATTCATCCGGTAATTAAGTCATTAATGAATCCCTTGTATGGTAGCTCTTGGCACTATTGCAAACTCATGGATATTAGTATTTCATAACCTTTTGTCATTCATCTTTAAAATTTGAAGCAACCTTACCAAGGATCAATACTCTTAAAATTAGTTATGTTGCTTGGTTTTGTGGATAATTCTTTTAACAGTAAAAGGACACAAGAATAGTGAGCTTATGATATTTAAAAGATATAGTCTATCAAAGAGAAAGATGTTGCCTTATTTCGAAAGTTAAACAAAACTTATAGAGAGCTAAGAGGTCTTTTTCATAGATAATTCTCGAAAAATATTATGTTTGGAATCCTTTTTTTTTTCTTCTTTTTTCTAGTCTTAAATTGATTGACATTAGGTGTGCGAAGCCTTTTTGAGTGATCTCATGAGTTGCAATCATTTTTTTTCATTTTTTTTAAATTTTTTTTATCTTTTTCATTCATACGATTGTAAGGAGATTGAAATGTTGTGCATTGAAAATTAACATGTTATTATTTTGCAAAAACTGTTATGCCAATTTGAATACTATTGTTATGTATAGTAAAAAAATTTAAACTTAAATCAATAGTAATAAAATATTGAATTCCTATCTAAGTTACTACATTAAATTGTTAAATTAATGTGTTAATGCAAACCATAAATAAGAGGGGATTTTTATTAAACTCAATAAGCCACATAGAAGGACAAAATAGAAACTTGATTAAAAAGTTGAGTGGAAACAATTGATTATGACATTTTTAGAAAGAACAATGAATATTTTAACATAGATATGGACATAAGGAAAGGTGCATTTATTTAACATAAATAGCATAAAAGAAAAGACTATCTATCTACTCTATATCAAGGATATCGATTTTGATCACAAAAATTCTCTTAAAATTGCCACTCATAATATTTGAAGGTTTTTTTTTTTTATCGAGAATGTTCTTCAAATAAATAACATTGTCCCTCACAAACCAAGTGTAATCAAGGAAAGCACAATAATAAATGAATTCATTATCATAAATTTTGTTCCAAAAGATCTTCTAACTACCACCATGATTGTTGCCCCATCTCAAAATATTCTCTCTCAAAGAGAAGTTGTACTCTTGATTGGCAAATAATGTATGTTCTCTTAAATCATCATTTGTAGACTTGTAATAAAGATGAAGGATACACTTACTTAACTGATTAACAATGTGAACTATATACCATATATATGAATCAAGTTGAGTTATACATGAATTAAGGTTTAAACTTAAACCCAAAAAAAAAAAAAAAACTTACAATGCTTTTAAAGTTTATCATAATTTTTGAGTTATTGCTTTTCTTAAGGTCTCTACTTTATTAAAGCTTGGAATATCTATAACAATATATATACATACATACATATATATATATTCATTTAAAGCATATTGAATAGATTAAAGATTTTGGATTTTCAATGTTTTTCATTCAATAAAATGCCTCTAGTCCATTTCTATTTTTTAGTGAACAAAAATAAATAAATAAATAAATAACTTCTCCAATGGAAAAAAAAAAAAAGTTGAAGAAAACCACAAAATGTGGTTTTTCCATACACTTCCTTAGCCTTACTTTTTCTCTCTCACTTGTTCTCTCTCTTTTCATCTCTTTCTTCATTTTATTTTTTCTTTCTTGGCCACTCATTGTCTTCACACATCCTTGTCACCCTTTCCTTCCCTTTGTTTCCCTTTCCTTTTTCTTTGTCCTTGTGTCTTGGTGTCTCACCCTCTCTCTTTAGTCCTTCGTCATATCTCATAGTGTTCCTCCTTAAAATTCATTTTTCTTTTGTTTTTGATAGAAAAAGATTAACTAATTCATACAAATCTGATAGACTTTGCCCATTGTATTATTTTTTCTTGCAAGTTGTTTTTCCTCATATAGGTTCCCATTCGATGTAGCCACAATTAAGGTTTTAGTTCAATTGTAAGTGATGTTGTATTATACCAACTAGCTCATTTTCTATTTAGAATCAAATTTTTTTTTTTATTTTCTTCCCCTCTCGAGGTTGATACCTTGTACTTGAATCCCTATTAGGCATCCATCATAATCAACATCACGATTTAAATATATATATCAAATAATTGAAATAGAGGAAAAAAATTAACAAACTAGTCAACAAAAGTGTGAATAAGTGGAATAATTAATGAACTTATTAAAAAGGTGGACTATGATGATGACTTTCAATGCTTCTTCCTCCATCTTGGTCTTATAACAATTTCTATCATGGGCATTAAGTGAAGGACTCTAAACTTTTACAGCCATTTGGTAAAAAATATCCCCTCACTATTAACCTAAAGGAAAATGGAAGTATCAAAACACAATATTGGCCTTTCTTAAAAATTCTTATAATAGTTGGTTGCCTAGATTGAATAGATTTTCTAGTGCAATTGCAGTGGATTTGTTTATGGTTGGTCATGAAAAGCTTGATCTTTTGTTTTATTATTTTCACAATATTTGGCTAGTTTTTTGGAGGCTAAGGGAGCATGTATGAATGAGACTTTTTTTTCTTAATTTTTTTTAAATAGCCAAGTTAATTTACATATTTAAAATAAAAAGAAAGTAATCTATAAGTTTTTTTTTTCAAAGAAAAATCAAATAATGGGGACCAATTACTTCTCAAGTAGCCAATTCTCACCTTTAATAATTTTTTTAAAAATATTTTGAGAGAATTTTTCTATTTTTAATTTTAGGTCTCTACCTTAAATTTACTAAATTACTTCCATTTCAATGCCTCTACAATTTAATTCTTACTTGAACTTTTCATCTATCTTATTTACCAAATTTCTCCCATTTAAGAGATTGATTCTTGCAAAAAAAAAAAAATTACAACTTCAAAATGGAATTTTAATAAAAAAAATTAAACAAAACTATCACTATAATTCATCAAATCCTAAATGTGTAAAAGATGATTTTATCTAAAATAAAATTATATATATTAAGAATAAAATAATGTAATGGTAATATTATTATGTTGCTTATGTTAAAAATTAAATATAAAATGCTGAAAATTAAAATAAATTGAAAATGATCTTCTTTCATTTTAATTTTAATTGTTGAAATTAAGAATTTAACTTTTTTACTACTAAACAACTTAATGAATAGTAGAAGAATTATTATTAATTATTGAAATGAATTAAAAATTTCTTTCTAATTCAAATTCAACTTAAAAAAATTTTAATGTATTTATTAGTGTTGTTAAGTTTAACAAATAAATTGATTAAAATAATTAAATTTTTATCATTTGTTAATTTTACATATTTGACAAATTTAGTCATAATAAATTATTCATAATTCATTCATCTTTTATTTATCTTGTAATTTTAAGATCGATGCCTTTTGTGCAAACATAACTGCAAAAATTTGTTAGCATCATTAATTAATTTAGGTAAATTAAAATTTTCAACTAAATGGCTTTTATAATAAAACTTTATAGTAAACTTAAGTGATGTTTGCCTTTGTTCAAATAGTTATTCAAATAGAACCATTTTTTCTTTGTCCTAAATAGTTAACTTAAGTGACTTGTAACTTCATTCCAAGTATTTAACATGTAGTTTGTATTCTATATATATATACACAAATTATTTTTTTAAAATATATTGTTCTGATAAAAAATTATTTATCACTTTAAATAAACTTTTATTACTGTTAGTTTCATTTTGACTTATTACCTTGCATTGCGATTTCAATTTTCAATGAATGTTAGTTCTTTATTCTTCATTTATATTAAATTATTTCCTCACGATACTATGAAAACTTATATACAAAATTTTCTTATCAAATTAGATAAAAAAAATGTTCTTATTTTCAATTCTTAAATATGAACAAAAATTAAATAACCTATTTTTTTCAGTCTAATTTTCACAACAAAAAGAGAGGTTATCATCAAATACATATAATATTAATCTCATTTTCCATTAATCAATTTTTTTTGAAATTAAAGTATTATTAAAATTTGGTATGGGTTAAATTATTTGGGTCTAAGCATATGGAATGTATTTAATTTAAAAAAATTTAAAATTAATACATTCTATATTAGATCATTTTTTATGAGCAAGTCTTGAATTCAAATATCAAATTTCATTGCCAAAATTCAAGTTTAGTAACTACTAAATTATACCTAATATACATCCCATGTTGTTTTAGTAAAGTCAAAATCCTAGGGGTCATGCATGCTTATATCCATTCTGAAGGAAATGACATTCTAATTAAGGCTAATGACTACAGTGAAAAAACATCATTTACTAAGGTTTCTAGTCATTTTTGTGTTCTTTTTTGGGGTTTCTTTTTAGAGCCATTTTTTCTAAATTTTGATTTATATTTACCACTTTAAGTGATTCTTTATTTAATATTATTGAAATATTTGTTCTTAACATTACAAGGTTGTTTAATGTATGTCACATACATATGGGTAGATTATCTTATTTGATCCTAAGATAGAACGAACTTTGCATACACTAAAGAAAGAGTGATGATTGAAGCAAAAGATCGAGCAACAATGAAAAAAAAATTGATCAATCAAAAATAAAATCCAAGATCATTGTGTGATTATGCCATGCAAAGTGTCAATGATGCCCAACCTATTATTGTAAGGCCAATAATGAGTGCCAAAACTTTCGAGATCAAATTAGGCCTTATTCAAATGGTTCAATAATCAATTTGGGGGAGAGCCATAGGACCTAAATACACATCTTGCTAACTTCTTGGAAATTTGTGATGATACTATCAAGATTAATGGAGTTAGTAATAATGTTATTTGTTTAAGACCATTTTCTCTTAAGGGTAAGGCAAAGATCTAGCTAAAGTCCAAGGCTCTAGATTCTTTTACAACTTTGAATGCCTTATCACAAGCATTTTAAGTAAGTATTATTCCCCCATGTAGGACTACAAAACTTAGGAATGATGTTACAAGTTTTGTTTAGTTTGATAGTGAGTCTTGTATAAAGCCTAGGAAAGGCTTAAGGAATTGCAAAGATGATATCCTCATCATTGTTTACCTGATTGGTTGCTAGTGCAAACATTTTATAATGGTTTGACACATTTAATCAAAATTACTATAAATGTAGCTGTAAGAAGTGCCTTGATGGGCAAGTTAGTAGAAGAGGCATATAAGCTATTGGAAGATATGACTTCCAATAATTATTAGTGGTCAAACAAAAGAGGCATGCCCCAAAGAGCTACAAGCATATATGAAGTTGATGGAAGAAATATGCTTAAAGCCAAGGTTGATAACCTAGTAAAGATGTTTGGTAAGTTGAGAAATGTTAATGCTATTTGTAACTTTAATACTATGAATTGTGATTGGTGTGGAGGAGCACACCTTAGTTTTAATTTTATGCAAGTTGAACAAGCAAAATTTGTGTCAAATTTTAGCAGGTAGTAGCAAAATAATCCTTATTCCCTAACTTACAACCTAGGTTGGAGAAATCATCCTAATTTATCTTAAAGAGATTAAGGAAATCAAGATAGTAGCTTACAACTTTCCAATCTTTCTAGTTTTCAACCAAGACCCCAAGGAATGATGCAACAATAAGAGAGCAAACCAACATGGAAGTTTCCAAACTAGTTGGTTACTTCCAACTATAATTTAGAAGTTTAAATGGGTCAAATAGCATGTGTGATCCAACCTCATGGTGAAGGGAGCCTACCTAGTAAAACAAAGGTCAATCCAAAGGAGCAATGCAAGGTAGTCACCTTGAGAAGTAGTAAGCAACTTAGTTAGGTAAATGATAAGGCTATAGTGGAGGATGGTGTTGATGCAAGCCATGAAGAGGTAAGTTGAAAAGAAGTTGAGCATATTGAGACACCATCCACACCACCACCAGTACTCAAACCTTATGTCCCTCCCATTCCTTTTCCTCAGAGGCTTGAGCAAACTAAGATTGATAAATAATTTGAGAAATTTCTTAAAGTGTTTAGGTAATTGCACATTAACATTCTTTTTGCAGATGCCTTAGCTTAAATTCTTGCTTGTGAAAAGTTTCTTAAGGAGATGATGTCAAATAAGAGGAAATTGGAGGATCACAAGACTATTGCTTTAACTGAAAAGTGTAGTGCAATTATCTAGAATAAGCTTCCCCCAAAGCTTAAGGATTCAAGGAGTTTTTTGATCCCTTACACAATTGGTGATGTTGATTTTTCTAGAGTTTTTTCTGATTTAGGTGCTAGTGTTTGACTAATTCCTTTATCTCTATGTAGGACATGTGGATTAAAGAAGCTAAACCTACTACCATTTCCTTGCAGCTAGCTAATTGATCAATGAAGGACCACTTGGATATTTTGGAAAATGTGTTAGTCAAGGTAAAGAAATTTTTCATTTTGTTGATTTCAGTATGTAGGAAATGGAAGAAGATGAGGAGATTGCAATGATATTGGGCTGTCCTTTCTTGGCCATGGCTGGAGTTGTTATAGATGTTTGCATTTTAAGCTAACGTGTGATGCTATTGACATTACTTTGAATGTTGTTCTTGGATAAAGAAGAGAAGGGAAGTTACATGTTATATATTATGCTAGTCATATCTTAAATGATAGATAATTGAATTATGCTACTATTGAGAAAAAATTGCTTGTTGTGGTACTTGCTTTTGACAAGTTTTGATCATATTTTGTAGGTTCCAACGTGATTGTTTATACTGACCATGTACTAGTTAGGCACCTATTGGCAAAGAAAGACATAAACAATGACTAATTCAATGGGTGTTGCTACTTTAAGAGTTTGATCTTGAAATTTGAGATAAGAAGGGCTTAAAAAATGTGGTTGTAGATCACTTGTCCAAATTAGGAGACAATTATGAGCAATAAAGATACCCATTAATGAGAGCTTTCAAAATAAGTAGTTGTTAGTTATATCACTTGTTCCATGGTATGTAGATTTAGTGAACTACTTGGTGGATGAAATACATCCACTTGATTTGAGCTCTCAACAAAAGAAAAAGTTATTGCACAATGTAAGGTACTATTTCTAGGAGAAACCACTATTGTATAAATTTTGTGCTGATGGAATGATTAGGAGATGTGTGCCCTAGGAGGAGATTAGTGATATTCTTCATCATTGCCATTCCATGGAGTGTGAAAAACATTTTGGTACTTCCAAGATAGTTGCAAGGTATAGTAGTAGTCTAATTTCTATTGGCTAACCATGTACCAAGTTACTAGACAACTTGTGAGTATGTGTGATAGATGCCAAAGGGTTGAAAACATGTCTAAGAAAAATGACATGCCATTAACTAATATCTTGGACATTAAATTATTTGATGTGTGGAGAATAGATTTTATGGATCCATTCCCTACATCCCTTAACAATTAGTATATTTTGGTGGTGGTGGACTACATTTTTAAATGGGTTAAAGTTATTGCAACTTTAACAAATGACTTATAGGTGATGATGAGATTTATGAAAAAAAATATATATATATCTTTTTGAGATTGTGTCCTAAGTGACATTCTTAATGATGAAGGGTCCCACTTCCACAATTATTTGTTTCATGCCTTATTGAATAGTATGGGGTAACTCATAAGGTAACATTCACCTATTATCCTCAAACAAATGGGCATGTGGAGCTAATGAATTAAGAGTTGAAGTTAACCTCAGAGAAAATTGTTGTCAAGTTAAGGAAGGATTGGTTGAACAAGTTGGATGGTGCACTTTAAGCATATGGGATAGCTTTTTAGACACCCTTAAGCATGTCCCCATATAGATTTTTCTTTAAGAAATCTTGTCACCCATTAGTAAAGGTGGAGCATAAGGCCTATAGGGTAGTAAAAGAATTGAAGATGGGTGAAAAGAGATTGTTACAATTAAGTGAGTTGGAAGAGTTCAAGTTGAATGCTTATGAGAGTGCTTAACTTTACAAGGAAAAGACCAAGAAGTGGCATGATAAGCATATTCAAAAGAGAACTTTTGACGTTGGTTAGCAAGTACTGCTCTTTAATTCATGTCTTAAGTTATTCCTGAGCATGCTTTGGTCCAGGTGGTCTAGTTTGTTCTAAGTGACAAAGGTGTATCCATATAGAGCTATTAAGGTGCATAGTGAGGTGATAGGTACATTCAAGGTGAATGGGCAACATTTGAAGCCCTAACATGTTAGTAAGGTGGTGCTCAAAGGAGTCATATACTCCGTGCAAGATGCCAACTATAAGTGTTTTTGTGGTAATGAAGCTAGTGACAATACAAGCACTTATTAGGAGGCAACCCAAGCTTTTTTTCTTTTTCTTTCTCTTTTTAAGTTTTTGTTCTTTTCTTTAAATTTTTTCAATAAATGTGACCGTATCTCAATTCTTTTGCTTAAGTTGTTTAGATTCAAGTATACCAAGCTTCTTCCTCCAATTATTAATCTTTGAACATCAATTGAGCAACTTTCTTTTAACTTTGTTCATTTTCTCTTTCACTTTATAGACAATGTGTGATTCAAGTCTAGGGGGTAATTTTTGATTTTTATGTAATTTTTGAGAAAATAATTTGATTTTATCTCTATGGAAATGTATTGGTTACAATTGACTTTTTTCATATTTTAAATGGTTATAGGATAAGTATAAGATTCTTGATGAAGGTAGAAAGTAGGTAATGACTACAATTGGACGAAGTTGGAGTGCTTATAAGTGCAAGTTGAAGAGATAGTACAATAAAAAGTCAAAGCTGATGGAGAGAGATTGAGAAACCATCCACCTTATATACATTATGATCAATTTGGATAGTTACTACAATAATGGAATTATGAAGAATCAATAGTTTAATATTATCTTATTCTTCCTTAATTGTCAAATTTTTTTCTTTGGGTTTATATTAATATATTTTGACTTCTTGTTACTCCTTAATAATGATTATAGGTAATGACAAGAACTAACATTAACAATCAACAAAAGTAAATAGGAATGCATACTATAAGCAAAAAGAGTTTTGATGGGATTTGAGAATAATTGGTACAAAAACACCATCAATATATTCAGGTTTTATATGTGCTATATTAACCTTGTGGTCCATATCTAACCATGATTTGATACATTTTTACAACATTGTACTAGTATTTACCTTTAATTTACTTTATTTAAATTTGTTTAATTGTATTTCATTGTTTGCATTTGTATCAAAAAGCTAAGGATCCTAGTAAAAACACCCTTTCTTGACTTGAAATATTGAATGTTACTTGCAAAAGAAGAGCCAACTAAGAATATAAGCTATTAGATCAAACATGTGAGCAAATTGTAAATGACTTCTTTTTTTCCCTTTTCTTTTTTCATATATGTCCTAAGATTCTGCTATATTTTTTCACTTATAACTTGACTTACTTTAGATCAATAATTGGATTAAGGAGCTTTGAACTCAAAGGGAAGGAACAAGTAGCCAAGGTTGTGCAGATGCCTTCACTGTAGTTATAAGGGAGCATTTTGGGAAGGTGAGGCCATATGGAAGAGGTGTGAACCACAATAGTTTGAAAGATAAATCAATTGTTGAAGATAATGCCCAAGTTCCGAAAGACTTTATGTAGTTTGGTAGGGACAATGTACAAGATAAGATGCAAAAGAAGCTTGAAGTATACACATAAGAGTTGCAAAAGAGGATGGAACTGCAAACTACGACAATAGCCCACCATTTCTATACAATGTTTCAAAAAATTAAAGCATCAAGATTTACACAAAGGGCTCATTTATCCTCAATAGCCACATATAGTCCATGAATTCAGGTATTTCTCCTATTTTTTTTCTTCTTTTTAGTTTTGTACATTAGCAACTACAAAAAACATGAGGACTTACCTTTCCAAATGATGTGCCTTTGTATTATTGCATCATGTAACCATAACAAATTAATGGCAATGAGAATATTTTCATTATAAGTTTGCTGTAGAATTAAGTTCACAATATTGAGTAAAACATTAAGGCATTAGTAAAAGTTCCTACAAGTTTTTTTTTTCTATATGGTTGTTTTTGTTCATATAAAAGAGAGATAGGAAATAGAGGTATGAGCCACGGATAATGTAGGCTAAGTTCAGCAAAGCATAGTAGTAAGGTCTAGTTACTTTTGTTCATCCATACTCTTTTTACTTGTTTAATTAACATGAAAATTCAACAATCAAGTTATTACATTGAAAAACACTTAATTCTCATAGCATTTTGCTAGTGGGAATTTTGAAATTCACTAAGTGTGACTACTTATGTGAAATTCCAAAGTATTCTACTAATTCCATCATTAAAATCTATAAGACAGAAAGAACAAAAATATA
>JBAPLJ010001590.1:0-13978 GCA_037832345.1 Rhizophora mangle
ATTTTTCATATCTCAAAACATCAAAGATTTGCCATAAGTGGTCTAGATGATCTTCCTGGCTCTTACTATAAATCAAAATGTCATTAAAGTAGATAATAGCAAACTTTCATGGGAACCTCCTTAGCACATAGTTCATGAGGCACATGAAGCTACTTAGTGCATTTAAAAGTTCAAATGGCACTACAACCCACTCATATAAGCCCTTTCGGTTCTAATTTTGTAAACTTATTCCCTTCTTTCATTTGGATCTAGCAATATCTACCTTTCAAATCAAGTTTAGAGAAGAACATATTGTCATGAAGTTCATCCAGTAAATTAGTCTGAGAATTAGGAAAGTAATATTTCACCATGATTTTGGTGATTGTTATACTAATTGCACACTTTGCATGGAATCATCATTTCATTGGAACAAGTAAGGCTATAACTAAATAAGGGCTCATGGGTTCTCAGACAAAACCTTTTGAAATAAGCTCATCCACTTGACATTGAAGCTCTTTGGATTCCTCAGGATGGCAATGGTATGCTAGACAATTTAGCAATGTGGCATCATGCATAAGATCAAATTAATTTAATGCTTAATTCCCATAAAGGAGGTCAATTACAAGACAATTCATCTAGAAATATAATAAGAAGTTTGTTAGGAACAAATTATACATTAGATGGAATGGATGACTTCACCTCTACCTATTTCTCCTTAAAGAGTAAAGCATGTACTTTTTCTCACATTGTAATGACCCTTTCAACTCAAGTTGTAAAAAATAAAGGCTTTCTTTGGTATCCTTCAAATTTTTTAAACTTGCTTGGACTTGGTGGTAATTAAGAGGTGCCAATGTAATGTGCTCACTATCTTTGGTGAAAGAATAAGTATTTTTGTGCCCATCATGAAGAGTGATTTTATCAAATTGCCATGGGTCTCCAAAAAGACGGTGGCATAAATCCATGGGAAATAACATCACACAAAACCTCATCATTGTAATGTTTGCAAACAAAAAATGAGATAAGTGCTTGTTTAGCTACCTTTACCTCATTTCCCTTGTTGAGCCATTAGAGCTTATATCAAATGTGGTGCTTTGAAGTAGTCAAATTCAGTTTCTTAACAAGAGTTGTGGGAGTAGTATTGGCACAACTTCACATTTTTCCTTTGATTGTTTGTCTTATTGAAAAGATGTTGTCTCTTTGCTTATCCATAGGCATTAATCAAGGGTTCAGAAGCTTTCAATCAACCAACAAGTTTCCTTCATTTACTTGCTTTATGATCTTTTCCTCAATGTCATCATGGCCAATTTGTTCCCTTCCTCCTCAAGGGATTTCTTAACTTGATGAATATTTTGCAAAGTCATCAGCCTTCAATTTGGATACTTTGTAACAATGTGTCCATAACCTCAGTATGTGAAGCATTTGATGGACTTGAATTGTTGTAGAGTTTTCCCTTTCTCTTCCTATTTTCATGATGGTTTAAACTTAGAGAGTTTTCACCCTTAAAGGAACTCCCCTTGTTGAGAATTAAAGCCTTTCTTTAGAGGTCTTCTTAGAGCTTTTGAGTTGTTTTTTTTTAACTTAGTAGCCAATTTGATCTCATCATCCAAGGTCTAGTATGGTTATAGCTCAACCATAATAATAATGTCCTTGCTTAATCCACCCAAAAAATGAGCCATGAAATGCTTAGGACTATCATTCATTTCATATCTCAATAGGAGAGTCTCAAATTCTCACACATAATCTTTAACACTATCATCTTGCTTCATGTTGTGGAGTTTTAAATACAAGTCATGTATATAATCTTCTAAGATGAATTGTTTTTTCATCAATCTTGTCCTTTTTTTCCCAACTTCTAAATTTAAATTTTTGCTCTTTCCTTTTTTAGGAAACCAATTTCTCCTACCACAAACTTGCATGCTTTTTCATTTTCAAACTAACAACCTTGCACTTCACATCATCAGTGAGCCATGTTTCATCTAACATTAGGGATTCTTCTTCTTAGGCATTGTTGTCCTTCAAGCAAAGTATGAATTTTTATTCATATCAATTCTAAGACTTTCAAGTTCATGCTTAATGCCTAGAGCTTAAGCTTCTTGCAAGGTCAAGCCATCTAGAGGGATATATGAAATGATGTGAACAAGGTTAAGATGGAAAGGAAATGGGTATGTCCAAGTGACATGTTAAGAAGAATTTCACCACTGATGGTGATATAAGCTAAATTACTATGCCACAAATAAGGAATTAAAGTTTCACCACCTTTTGAATCCTTAAGAAGATAACAATAACCAAGTTTAAAGTATTAACACATTAGTTTTTCATAAAATCAATCATGCTCCCCTCCATATTATGAATTCAGGGAATTTTAAAGGATTATAGAAAATTCCAGCAGATATAACATTAGTACTCATTAAAAACTTACTATCTAAATAAACTACACTCAAAAACACAAAACTACTATTTAGATAGACTTCATAATTACCATAAACTATTTATTAGACTCATCCTCCTCACAACTAGAAGAAATTTTTTGACTTTGAATTAGTGTTTTCACATCATCAAATGCAAAAGCATAGGCCATATTAGTTTAATTGCCCATTTGGACATGTTTCAATTGAACAAATTAGGCTAAACAATGATCTATCTAGATGTGTGTTTTGAATGGTCTTGTATTGGTCTAAGAAGAGAAGATTGATCCCTTATTCCATGTAGTCTAGTAGCTATCATCAAGGATACAAAAATATTAAATACCTTATTCTAGATCATGCAATGGTAGATAGTGTGAATAAGGGTTAATCCCATAAGGAGTGTTATCAACTCAATACTAGATAACTAAACATAAATGTAAAATCACTAATATGAACTGGTAGGGTAACATTGAATTACTTTATAATAATTAAAGTAAACTACTTGATTAAGGAAAAAAACTTATAAAATATTAATTAACAAAATTTTTGTTCTTGGTTCATTCACAACACAATTATGTTGAAGCAATTAACTCAAATAATAACAAGCTTTGATACCTAAATTCTCCCTTAGATATTCACTAAGTAGAACAAGCTCTCCACTTAGACCTTAACCACTATACACCTACAACAAACTCTCTAGAGTTATATATTAGTAGCCTTAAGAACTAGGAAATTAGATTAATTCAAGCAACGATCAGATAAGCTTAGATTATTTAACTTGCATTGAGTTACTTCTAACACTAAGAAAAAAACTTGTCCATAATCTCTTATTATTAATTGCTATTTAGTGATTAGGGTTACAATGAATATATGTCACAATTCTTTAATTCTAGCAATCAACTATTTTTTTAACCAATTTAACAAGTCTAATTGAATGAATTAAACCAACAATCATTTTACAATTTAATTAGAATAACTCAAACAATTCTAATCAAAATGAAATAAAAAATAAAAAAATAAAATATTCCACCAAAATACCAAATTTTTTTAAATCTCCTAAAATTATTGAAAAGTTTTAGCTACACATACTTAAAAGAACCTAAATTCTTACTAAAACTATGTCTACTACCCTCTCCTTATGTGTATGCCTCCTCTTCTCACTCTATTTCAATAGCTAAAAGGTCATTATTATAGTTTAGAAAATGTACATAATATGCACAAGAAAACCTTAGGAAAAAAATAAAAAAACTCCTAAATTATTGATATTACAATAAACTCATTTCCTTAATTATGACAGAATTCCTATAATGAGTTCCAAGCTGATTCTCATATAGATATAATATGAATTAGGGTCTACCTTCTTCATCAAAATTGTAGTCCTCTTCTTTAGGTTTCTAATTCATTCAGTCCTCTTCAATTTAGGCTTTTGAATGACTCAATTTGGATGTTGAAAGCTCAAGTTATATCCATTTAAATATTCAGTGTTCAAATAGAAATCCTATTCCAATTAAGATTTGGACTATAGTTTTTTGCTCTATCTTTGAAGCAAAGTCTCAAGGCCAAGGCCTAAACAAACTAAGATCTAGACTCATGCCCCTAATCTAGAAATTTTAAAATTTGTACTATAACTTCACTAAAGACCACTTTACAATCTAAAACTATAAGGCAATGAAAAACCTAAAATAATAAACAATGGTCAAAATGATGAAATGTTATAATCAACCTAAATAGGCATAAAAATTAGTAAAAATAACTAAATGTAAAAAGGGAATGAATAAATAAATTTTCACTCAGCAAAACCCCCCTTACATTTAGCTTTTTTGTGTGTCATTAAGCAAAACAAAATCAAACTAAAAAAAATAGTAAACCACATACTAGTCATACCTTAGAACACAATTGTAGTGGACAAGCTAATTACATTAAACTGTTAACCAACATAGTTACATAACTTAAAAATGCAATAATGTCAAATACAATAACAATAACATACTTATCTCTCTTCCTTTCTATCCACAATTGCTCTCAATTAGTTAATGCAATTCTTGCAACTAACATAACAAATTCATGTATACTTTACCTATCAACCATTCCTCATTACTATTACAAATTAGGTAGCAAAGTAGGGTGTCCCTCATTAAAGCAAAAAGAAAAAGTAAAACTGATATTTTTTCTTAAGATATTCCCAAAAATTAGGAATCATGCAATGGAGTAGAATTAAAATTTTGCAAATTTACCTCTTAGTTGTTTTTTTTTTGTTTCTTTTTCAATCATCCTATTTACTTAAACTAAAGTTTAGGACTAGCTTAAAAAGAATAGTTTCAAGATAAACAACACACTACTCAATCATGCTTCTTACAAAATGCACATAAATTATTAAGAAACATTGTTTCAATTGAGTATTAAAATGTCAATCACACTTACCACTATTTTACAAAACATTGCTAACATCCTAAGCCATGTAATATATCATAAAAATAATCTAACTTCATACTTATGCATCATAAAACATTCTAAAGCATATCCAACTTATGATCATTATTTCACAAAAATAAAAAACCCTTAAAACTAAAATAAAAATTCTACCTAACATCTCTCCCACACTTAAAGCTTACATTATTCTTAATGTAAAAGCCAAATGTAATAGAAAGTTATTTGAAACATAAACAAAAAGATAGTCTAAAGAAATCAAATTTGAATTATGCTTGGATTGCCTCCGAAGTAACACCCTTGTTTAATATTATTAGCCTAACAACATACTTCCTTAGTTAGCACAAATGCAATCTAGCAACTCTGTCAGCTCAACATTTTGCACCTAAAAACCTTTGTAAAAAGGTTTGAGCCTATGATCATTCACTTTGAAAACTTTGTTGATCTATAAACACTTTTTATCTCAACCACACCATAACCAAGAACATTAGTTATAATAAAAAGGACTAACCCACTGAGATCACAACTTACCTAGAAATAGCTTAAGCCTTGAATAGTAAGGAGGACTTTCTATCTAACAACAAAATTCTTCCTTAAAATCTTTTGATCATGAATTGCCTTTGCCTTCTCTTGATCTTCTGCCGCAATCATGGTCTAATTGTAACCTAAAAGCCATCAAGAAAGTAATAATGATTATGAACAGGTAATATTTCTATCATCTAATTAATAAAAGGAAGAGGGAAATGATCATTGTAAGTGGCAAAGTTGAATTTTTTGTAATCAATACACTCTTCACCCCATTTGCATACATGTAGGTACCAACTCATTGTTATCATTTGGATCCACTGTAACACTAGATTTCTTTGAGATCACTTGCATTGTACTCATCCACTTGTTATCCAAGATTGGATATATGTTAACAACATGAAGGAACTTTAGAATTTCCATTTTCACTACCTCCATTATTGGCGTGTTCAACTAATGTTGAGCTTCCCCCTAGTTGGTTTGGCTCCTTCTTCCAACAATATGTGGTGGATGCACATGGCTAGACTTATTCTATTAATGTTTACAGTTTCCCAATTAATCACCATCTTATGCTTCCTTAGCACTCAAATCAATTTCTCTTCCTAAACAAATGTTAGATTCCTTATAATAATCATTGGTAAGGTGTCATCCTCTCCTGCATACACATACTTCAAATGAGTTAATGATGGCTTCGATTCTAAAATAAGAGCTTATAAAAGAGAAGGTAGAACTTTTTGTGAGGAACTAGTAATTAAAAGGAAGAAACTACATGCCTATTTAGAATCATTGATAATTAATGCAATTTACCTATAGTCTTCTTTAACTCCTTATCCAGCTTAACTTTTCCTTTCATTTGTAGTTCAAAATGTTTGACAATTGTCACCTCCAACACTTCCTTGCTTGTCAACTCAAACACTTCTTGCCTTAAAGAATCAATAACACTTATGGTATAAACCAAATGGACATCCTTAAGGTACTTCACAAACTTATAAATACTAAACTAAATTTATTCACCATCAAACTCCATAGTCAAGGTACCCTTATGCACATCAATCCTTATCTTGGTTTTCTTTAAGAATGGCCACCCCAATCAAATAGGTGCAAGGTTAATGGAAGCATTATCATCCATATCTACTATGTAGAAATTAGTTGGAAACACAAGCTGGTTCACTTACACTAACACATTTTTAATTATCTCCTTAGGTTAAGAATTAGTATGGTTAGCCAATTGTATAATAGCACCAATATTTTTTAGAAGTCTTAAATTTAAAGAAGCATAAATGGATCATGGCATCACATTAATAAAACTTCCTAAATCTAACATAGCTTTGTCAAATCTAGCATTGCCTATTTTGTATGGGATGGTGAATATACTTAGATCTTTATAGTTAGAAGGAAGCTCTCTTTAAAAAACTATAGATACTTTCTCCCTTACTCTAATCTTCTTATTATCTCTCAGCCTCTATTTATTAGTGCAAAATTCTTTAAGAAACTTCACATACCTTGGTACTTGCTTGACCACCTTTTATAGTGATATGTTTACCTCTACCTTATGAAATGTCTCAAGGATTTCTCTCTCCTACTCCTCCCTTCTTAAATTTTATGCACTGGGTAGGAAAAGGAAGGGAATTAGCTTTGACCTAAATGGAAGAGTTAAGATTCATCTTAGCTAAAGAAAACTTTGCCTCCTTCTTTATGTCCTCCATAGTGGCCATAATAGTGTGTCTTCTTACATGTTTCCTATAGTTGTTTTCCATTCCTTAATGATATGGCACTTGCTTTCCCCTTTGGATTTAAGAAGGGTTGAGAAACTTGAGCATCCAATCTATCTACTATGAAAGTTAGTTACTCACCCAATTCTCCAAATTATGTATGCTTGCCCTTATCTCCTATTGGAATTGTTAAGTATGAGTAAGAAGGTTTTGAACATATCTTCCAATAACATGCCTATACTAGATAGAATTGCTTGTTCAAGTTGAGATGGCTATGGAGTTTGTTGGAACCATGCCTACTTATTTTGATACATATTCTAATCCAACTACTTATTGAATCTATTGCTAAAGGATAGATGCATTTACCTCATGCACTTTCCCAATTTGGAAATCTTATCTTATTCCATACTAGTGGGAGTTTATTGTAATATTGGAAATCAAATTCCTTCCAGAATCTAATCTCTTGTCTGCTAGAGCTCCTCCACTTGTTATGTTTGTCATTTTCCTATTTATAGGATGTAAGCCCTCATAAAAATATTGAATCAATAACTAATCACTTATTTGATGGTGTGGACAATTTGCACACAACTTCTCGAATCTCTCCTAATACTCCTAAAGGGCCTATTATATTGTTAAATACCACAGATTTCATTCCTTATGTTTATAGCCCTAGAAGTAGGAAAATATCTTTGAAAAAACTGCTTCTTCTTCATCTCATTCTCTTGTAGTGATTGACCCTGATAGAGATAATAGACCAATCCTTAGCATCATTGGCCAAGGAGAATGGAAAAGTGCTCAATTTTTATTTGCTCCTTTATGACCCCTCTTGGCTTTATTCTTAAACAAACAACATGGAACTCCTTTAAATGCTAGTTGGGATCCTCTCTTGCATGATTATGAAAAGTGGGTAACAAATGTATCAATCCTGATTTAAGCTCAAAAGCTTCATTTAACTTAGGGTATTGTATACACAGAGGTTACAAATAAAAGTTAGGAGCAGTAAGCTCCTTCAAAGTCTTGTTATTTGCAACCATGTTCTCAAACTCAAAGTCACAAGATGAACTTTTAAGTACTAAATCAAGGACTATGTTAATGCTAGGCAAGGAAACCACAAATTGTTCTTCATTCTCTTGAACTTCTCTACTTAACCTATGCAAGGTTCTCTCAATTTTTGGATCAAAATTGAGTTTAGAGTGAGATAGTTGAGTCATAAACCATAAATAAGCACAAAACATAGAAGAATTATGCAAAAATATCTAAGGAAAAAATGAAAATCTATAACCAAAAAAAAATTGCAAAACCCTCATTAAATAGCATTTTTAAGGCTCAAAAGCATTGAGTTAATGGCTACACCACTAGATCTAAGCTAAATGACATTTCCCTTGAAATAATGCAAGCTTGTCACCTAATTCAACCAAAACTTCCTTTAGGAATAGTGCCACCACAACTAAAAAAAATCAAAAACACATGAAAAATACACAATTACACACATAATTGGGGATATAATCACTATAATCAACATAACAAAATTGTGAACAAAAACAAAATGCAAAAAATTGGTAGAAAACAGTCCCCAACAATGGCACCAAATTTTTGATAATTATTGGTAAGGCTACAAAAATATTAAGTACCTTATTCTTAATCATGCAATAATAGATAGTGTGAATGAGAGGTTAATCCCATAGGGAGTGCTATCAACTCAATGCCAAATAATTAAACTTAAATATACTAACATGAATTTAGGGGATAAAAATAGAATTTTATCTTCATAATAATTGAAGTAAACTACTTGATTAAACAAGACAACTTATAAAAATATAAAATTAACAAAATTCTAGTTGTAGGTTCATTCACAATTATGATATTTGATACTTTCAATTATCCACAATGTTGTCGCAATTTCATTGGAACTATTAACTCTAGATAACAACAAGCATTGTTACTAGAGTTCTACCTTAGATATTCACTAAGTAGAACAAGCTCTCCACTTAGACCTTAACCACTATACCCCAAAAACAAGCTCTCTAAAGTTACATACAAGTAGCCCTAACAATTAGGAAAATAAATTAATTCAAGCAATAATCACACAATTTCATGTTGTTTAACCTATGTTGAGTTATTTAAAATAATAAGAAAAAAACATGTCCATAATCCCTTATTGTTAATTGTTACTTAGTGATTTGGGATAGGATAAATAAGGATCATAATCTTTAACTCTTGTTGTCGACCATTGTTTAACTAATTTGGCAAGCCTAATTGAATGAATTAGAATAATAATCATTTAATAATTTAATCAAAATAACTCAAAAAAAAAACTACAATTAACAATAAAAAAACATAAAAGAAAATAATTTATTCCATGAAAATACCAAACATTTTGAAATCCCCTAAAATTGTTGAAAAGTTTTGGGACACAAGCTAAAAGGAAACAAAATTTTTACTAAAGGTATGCTTACTACTCTCCTTGTGTGTCCATCTCCTTTTCTCTCTCTATTTCAGTAGCTAAAAGGTTTTTTTTTTTTTTATAACCTAGAAAACATACATAGCATACAAGGACACTCTAAAAAAATCTTTGATTTTCAAGGTTACAATGAACTTATTTTTGTAATTGTGACAAAATTCTTGTAATGAGTTCCAAGATAATTCCCAAATAGATATAGTCTAAATCAATGTCTATCTTCTTCAACAAAATTGTAATGCTCTTCATTTTCTTTCCCATGCATCTAGTCTTGCCCAAAACAAAGTTCCAAAGCCCAACTTATGTGCTAAAAACTGAGATTGACTTAGTCCAACCCGTGATAGATTTTGCAAGAACAAATGTCAAAATGATGAAATGCTAGAATTTTGCCTACTAAAGCACAAATTCTCAAAACCTCTCCAAAAGATACTTAAGTCACAAAACATATTCTAATCAACTTAAATAGATATAAAACCTTGTAAAAACAACTAGCTATAAAATGAAATAAATAAATAAATAAATTCTCACTCATCACAACCACCATTCCTATATTTTGCCATTAAGCACTTCATGGGTCTGGTAACAATTTAGGTTGTAGTCTTTTCTTGTAATGCATCAATAAAGGGAAAGCTCTACAATAATCCAAGTCTATCAAAATGCTTTAAGTGCCATTGATAAGGACACATTGTTGCAAAGTGTCTAAATTAAAGGGTAATGACTTTGTAATATATTTTTGAAGTTGAGGCATCCCTTGAGGTGAAAGAAAAAAAATTCTACCCATGATGATTATGAGGAAGTGATCACAAATCAAACTAATGAAGGAGACTTATTGGTTGTTTGAAAGCTTTTTAACTCTTGATCAAGACCTATGGAAGAAAGAAACATCTTCCAACAAGGTGCATAATCAAAGGCGAGGTGCTAGTATTATCATTGATTTTGGAAGTTGTGCTAATGTCACTTCCATAACTCTTGTGGAGAAACAAAATTTGTCTACTTCAAAGCACCATGTTCCATATAAGCTCCAATGGCCCAACAAAGCAAATTAGGTAAAGGTAACTAAACAAGCACTTATATTGTTTTCCATTTTCAGACAATACAATGATGAGGTTTTGTGAGTTTCCCATGGATGCATGCCAACCTTTTCTTTATCACCCATGGGCACCAAAATACTTATTCTTTCACTAAAGACAACAAGCATATTACAATGGCAACTCTTAGTTTTCATTAAGCCCAAGCAAGTTCACAAAAGATGGAGGATTTAAAGGAAGCATTTTTATTTGTATACAAGTCTAGTAGAAAGGGCCATTGCAATATAAGAACAAGTGTGTGCTTTACTTGTTGTGGGGAAATAAGTAAAGGAGGAGACATCCATTCATTAATTTTGTAAGTTGTTTTTAATAAATTTTGTGATTTTTTTTTTAGATAAATTGCATCCTGATTTACCTCCTTTGAGGAAAATTAAGCACCAAATTGATCCCATGCTTAATGCTCTAATACCAAATTTTCTAGCATATCATTGCCATTGTGAGGAGGTAAAAGAGATTCAAAGGTAAGTGGATAAGCTTGTTGTAAAAGGCTTTGCTCAAGAATCCATGAGTCCTTACTTAGAATGTTTGTGGGTAGTATAATAATCAATATGATCATAGTGAAGTATCTTTTGCCAATTCCATGAATTGATGATTTACTAAATCAACTTCAAGGTACTAGGTTCTTTTTTAAAGTTGATTTAAATAGTGGATACCATCAAATTTGAATGAAAGAAGTGGGATGAGTGGAAAAACAACAATTAAAACTAAAAGAGGCTTATATAATTGGCTTGTACTACCATTCAAGCTCTCAAATGCACCAAGTACCTTCATGCATCTCATGAATTTGGTAGGGAGGTCCCTAGGAAATTTTTTTTTTTGGTCTACTTTAAAGAGTCAAGAAGATCATCAAGACCACATACAATAAGTAAAGATGTTTTGAGACATAAAAAGTTGTATGGAATCCTAAATAAATGTCAATTCATGCAAAGCCAAGTAACTTTTAGATTTTTTATTTCAAATGAAGGCATTAAAGAGGATGAGGAGAAAGTTAAGGCCATTGAAGAATGGCCAATTCACAGCTTAATTCTAGATATAAGAAGCTTTCATAGCCTTTCCTCCTTTTATTGAAGAATTATTCAAGGCTTTAGCACAACTATGGCTCCCTTGAAAGTTTCAAGAAGGAAGGGAATTTTGATTGATAGATGCTACTTGAAAAAGCTTTGATGAGATTAAGTATAGATTATGCTATACACCATTTTTTGCACCCAATGACTTTTCCAAGACTTTTGAAGTTGAATGTGATGCATATGGAGTGGGATCAAAGTAATTGTTATGCAAAAGGGAAAAATTATTGCATACTTTATTGAGAGGCTAACTAGTTCTTTAAAGAACTATTAAGCCTATGATAAAGAGTTCTTTGCCCTCATTAGAACTTTAAAGCATTGCTAGCATTATCTACTTCCTAGATAATTTTTCATTCATTCATATTTTGAGTCCTTGAAATATTTGAAGTACTAGCACATAATTAACAAATGATATATAATATGGGTGGAGTTTCTAAAGTCATTACCATATGTTATAAAACAAAATGCTAGATGGTCCAAGGTGGGTAATGATGCTCTCTTAGGATGGTATGCTCTTATTTCAATGCTTGAAGCTATGTCATTAGGATTTGAATTTATTAAAGAGCTCTATGTCAAATCCAAAGGAAAATACAAGTGCCATATCATTGAGGAGTGGAAAACAGCTAAAGGAATCATATAAGAAAACACTTGTTATGGCCTTTAAGGAAAACATTGAGAAGAAAGGTAGAGATTTCTCTAAGGTAAATCCAAACTCTTCCATTTTGTTTAAAGCTAATCTCTTTTCTTTTCCCACAAGGTGCATAAAATCTAAAAGAAGGTGGATAAGAGAGAGAAATCCTTAAGACATTCCACATGATAGAGGTAAACATACCTCTACTACTGGTGATCAAGTAAGTACTAAGGTATGCAAAGTTCCTTAAAGTATTGTGCACTAATAAGTGAAGACTAAGAGATGATGAAGAGATCAAAGTGGAGGAGAATATATCCATAGTTCTCCAAAGGAAGCATGCCACTATGTGTAAAGATCTGTTCACCATCTTGTACAAAATAAGCAATACTAGATTTGAAAAAGCTATGTTAGATTTAGGGGCCTTTATTAAGGTAATGTCATGATCCATTTATGCTTTTTTAAATTTAAGGCATTTAAAAATATTGGTGTTATCATACAATTAGCGAATCATACTAATCCTTACCTTGAAGGGGTAGATAGGATGTGTTAATGCAAGTGAATGAGCATGTGTTTCTAGCTGACTTCTACGTAATAAATATCGATGATGATGCTTTACCTAACCCTACACCTATTTTATTGGGAAGGCCATTCTTAAAGACAACTAGGATAAGGATTGATGTGCATGAGGGTACCTTGACTAAAGAGTTTAATGGTGCATAGATTTAGTTTAATAATTGTAAGGCTATGAGGTACCCTAATGATGTCTATTTAGTTTATGCCATAAGTGTTTTGATTCTTTAGTGTAGGAAATATTTAAGGAAACAAGGAAGAGTTAGAGGTGACAATCATTAAACATTTTGAGCTACAAATAAAAGGAGAAGTTGAGCTAGATGAGATATTGAAGAAAATTATGGTTGAATTGTATTCAATATCAATGAGTCCAAATAGGTATGTCATTTCTTTCATTTAGTCACTAATTGTTCACAAGAAACTTTTACCTTCTATCATGTATGCTCTTATGTGAGAACTAAAACCATTACAAGCTCATCTAAAGTATGCACATTTAGAACAGAAGACACCTTACTAATTTTTATTACAAGGAATCTAATGCATGTGTAGGAAGAGAAATTGATTCAAGTGCTAGGTGAGCATAAGACAATGATTGGTTGGAAAATTCTAGATATTAAGGGGATAAGTCCAACCATGTATATGCACAGCATATTGTTGGAAGAAAGAGACAAATCAATTAAAGAAGCTCAATGTCAATTGAACACCTTAATGATAGAGGTAAAGAAGAAGGAGATTTTGAACCTCCTTGATGTTGGCATCATATATCCAATCTTGAATAGCAAGTGGGCAAGTCTGGTGTAGGTGGTCCTAAAGAAATATGGTGTCACAATGGTCCTAAATAATAATAACAATGAATTTGTTACCAACACATGTACAAATAGGGTGGAGAGTGTGCATTGATTATAAGAAGTTCATACTTATTATTGCTTTCTTGATGGTTTTTCAACTTATGATCATGATTGCACCAAAAAGATTAAAAGAAGATGAATGCATTTCATGATGAAAAGATTTCAAGGAAGAACTTTGTTGTCAAATAGAAAGTTGTCTACTAACACCAATATGTTACAATCTTGGTGGGTTGGTCCCTTTCTTATTACTAATGTTTTTTATCATGGTGCA
>JBAPLJ010001591.1:0-15755 GCA_037832345.1 Rhizophora mangle
TCTTACTATAAATCAAAATGTCATTAAAGTAGATAATAGCAAACTTTCATGGGAACCTCCTTAGCACATAGTTCATAAGGCACATGAAGCTACTTAGTGCATTTAAAAGTTCAAATGGCACTACAACCCACTCATATAAGCCCTTTCGGTTCTAATTTTGTGTAAACTTATTCCCTTCTTTCATTTGGATCTAGCAATATCTACCTTTCAAATCAAGTTTAGAGAAGAACATATCATCATGAAGTTCATCCAAGTAAATTATTAGTCTATGAAATCATCATTTCATTGGAACAAGTAAGGCTAGAATGAAATAAGGGCTCATGGCTTCTCAGACAAAACCTTTTGAAATAAGCTCATCCACTTGACATTGAAGCTCTTTGGATTCCTCAGGATGGCAATGGTATGCTAGACAATTTAGCAATGTGGCATCATGCATAAGATCAAATTAATTTAATGCTTAATTCCCATAAAGGAGGTCAATTACAAGACAATTCATCTAGAAATATAATAAGAAGTTTGTTAGGAACAAATTATACATTAGATGGAATGGATGACTTCACCTCTACCTATTTCTCCTTAAAGAGTAAAGCATGTACTTTTTCTCACATTGTAATGACCCTTTCAACTCAAGTTGTAAAAATAAAGGCTTTCTTTGGTATCCTTCAAATTTTTTAAACTTGCTTGGACTTGGTGGTAATTAAGAGGTGCCAATGTAATGTGCTCACTATCTTTGGTGAAAGAATAAGTATTTTTGTGCCCATCATGAAGAGTGATTTTATCAAATTGCCATGGGTCTCCAAAAAGACGGTGGCATAAATCCATGGGAATAACATCACACAAAACCTCATCATTGTAATGTTTGCAAACAAAAAATGAGATAAGTGCTTGTTTAGCTACCTTTACCTCATTTCCCTTGTTGAGCCATTAGAGCTTATATCAAATGTGGTGCTTTGAAGTAGTCAAATTCAGTTTCTTAACAAGAGTTGTGGGAGTAGTATTGGCACAACTTCACATTTTTCCTTTGATTGTTTGTCTTATTGAAAAGATGTTGTCTCTTTGCTTATCCATAGGCATTAATCAAGGGTTCAGAAGCTTTCAATCAACCAACAAGTTTCCTTCATTTACTTGCTTTATGATCTTTTCCTCAATGTCATCATGGCCAATTTGTTCCCTTCCTCCTCAAGGGATTTCTTAACTTGATGAATATTTTGCAAAGTCATCAGCCTTCAATTTGGATACTTTGTAACAATGTGTCCATAACCTCAGTATGTGAAGCATTTGATGGACTTGAATTGTTGTAAAGTTTTCCCTTTCTCTTCCTATTTTCATGATGGTTTTAAACTTAGAGTTTTCACCCTTAAAGGAACTCCCCTTGTTGAGAATTAAAGCCTTTCTTTAGAGGTCTTCTTAGAGCTTTTGAGTTGCTTTTTTTTAACTTAGTAGCCAATTTGATCTCATCATCCAAGGTCTAGTATGGTTATAGCTCAACCATAATAATAATGTCCTTGCTTAATCCACCCAAAAAATGAGCCATGAAATGCTTAGGACTATCATTCATTTCATATCTCAATAGGAGAGTCTCAAATTTCTCACACATAATCTTTAACACTATCATCTTGCTTCATGTTGTGGAGTTTTTAAATACAAGTCATGTATATAATCTTCTAAGATGAATTGTTTTTTTCATCAATCTTGTCCTTTTTTTCCCAACTTCTAAATTTAAATTTTTGCTCTTTCCTTTTTTAGGAAACCAATTCTCTCCTACCACAAACTTGCATGCTTTTTCATTTTTCAAACTAACAACCTTGCACTTCACATCATCAGTGAGCCATGTTTCATCTAACATTAGGGATTCTTCTTCTTAGGCATTGTTGTCCTTCAAGCAAAGTATGAATTTTATTCATATCAATTCTAAGACTTTCAAGTTCATGCTTAATGCCTAGAGCTTAAGCTTCTTGCAAGGTCAAGCCATCTAGTGGGATATATGAAATGATGTGAACAAGGTTAAGATGGAAAGGAAATGGGTATGTCCAAGTGACATGTTAAGAAGAATTTCACCACCGATGGTGATATAAGCTAAATTACTATGCCACAAATAAGGAATTAAAGTTTCACCACCTTTTGAATCCTTAAGAAGATAACAATAACCAAGTTTAAAGTATTAACACATTAGTTTTCATAAAATCAATCATGCTCCCCTCCATATTATGAATTCAGGGAATTTTAAAGGATTATAGAAAATTCCAGCAGATATAACATTAGTACTCATTAAAAACTTACTATCTAAATAAACTACACTCAAAAACACAAAACTACTATTTAGATAGACTTCATAATTACCATAAACTATTTATTAGACTCATCCTCCTCACAACTAAAAGAAATTCTTTGACTTTGAATTAGTGTTGTTTGCACACATCATCAAATGCAAAAGCATAGGCCATATTAGTTTAATTGCCCATTTGGACATGTTTCAATCGAACAAATTAGGCTAAACAATGATCTATCTAGATGTGTGTTTTGAATGGTCTTGTATTGGTCTAAGAAGAGTAGATTGATCCCTTATTCCATGTAGTCTAGTAGCTATCATTAAGGATACAAAAATATTAAATACCTTATTCTAGATCATGCAATGGTAGATAGTGTGAATAAGGGTTAATCCCAGAAGGAGTGTTATCAACTCAATACTAGATAACTAAACATAAATGTAAAATCACTAATATGAACTGGGAGGGTAACATTGAATTACTTTATAATAATTAAAGTAAACTACTTGATTAAGGAAAAAAACTTATAAAATATTTATTAACAAAATTTTTGTTCTTGGTTCATTCACAACACAATTATGTTGAAGCAATTAACTCAAATAATAACAAGCTTTGTTACCTAAATTCTCCCTTAGATATTCACTAAGTAGAACAAGCTCTCCACTTAGACTTTAACCACTATACACCTACAACAAACTCTCTAGAGTTATATTTTAGTAGCCTTAAGAACTAGGAAATTAGATTAATTCAAGCAATGATCATATAAGCTTAGATTATTTAACTTGCATTGAGTTACTTCTAACACTAAGAAAAAAACTTGTCCATAATCTCTTATTATTAATTGCTATTTAGTGATTAGGGTTACAATGAATATATGTCATAATTCTTAATTCTAGCAATCAACTATTTTTTAACCAATTTAACAAGTCTAACTAAATGAATTAAACCAACAATCATTCTACAATTTAATCAGAATAACTCAAACAATTCTAACCAAAATGAAAAAAAATAATAAAAATATTCCACCAAAATACCAAATTTTTTTTAAATCTCCTAAAATTATTGAATAGTTTTAGCTACACATACTTAAAAGAACCTAAATTCTTACTAAAACTATGCCTACTACCCTCTCCTTATGTGTATGCCTCCTCTTCTCACTCTATTTCAATAGCTAAAAGGTCATTATTATAGTTTAGAAAATGTACATAATATGCACAAGAAAACCTTAGGAAACAAAATAAAAAAACTCCTAAATTATTGATATTACAATAAACTCATTTCCTTAATTATGACAAAATTCCTATAATGAGTTCCAAGCTGATTCTGATTCTCATATAGATATAATATGAATTAGGGTCTACCTTCTTCATCAAAATTGTAGTCCTCTTCTTTAGGTTTCTAATTCATTCAGTCCTCTTCAATTTAGGCTTTTGAATGACTCAATTTGGATGTTCAAAAGCTCAAGTTGTATCCATTTAAATATTCAATGTTCAAATAGAAATCCTACTCCAATTAAGATTTGGACTATAGTTTTTTGCTCTATCTTTGAAGCAAAGTCTCAAGGCCCAAACAAACTAAGATCTAGACTCATGCCCCTAATCTAGAAATTTTAAAATTTGTACTATAACTTCACTGAAGACCACTTTACAATCTAAAACTATAAGGCAATGAAAAACCTAAAATAATAAACAATGGTCAAAATGATGAAATGTTATAATCAACCTAAATAAGCATAAAAATTAGTAAAAATAACTAAATGTAAAAGGGGAATGAATAAATAAATTTTCACTCAGCAAAACCCCCTCTACATTTAGCTTTTGTGTGTCATTAAGCAAAACAAAATCAAACTTAAAAAAATGGTAAACCACATACTAGTCATACCTTAGAACACAATTGTAGTGGACAAGCTAATTACATTGAATTGTTAACCAACATGGTTACATAACTTAACAATGCAATAATGTCAAATACAATAACAATGACATACTTATCTCTCTTCCTTTCTATCCACAATTGCTCTCAATTAGTTAATGAAATTCTTGCAACTAACATAACAAATTCATGTATACTTTACCTATCAACCATTCCTCATTACTATTACAAATTAGGTAGCAAAGTGGGGTGTCCCTCATTAAAGCAAAAAGAAAAAGTAAAACTGATATTTTTTTTTCTTAAGATATTCCCAAAAATTAGGAATCATGCAATGGTGTAGAATTAAAATTTTGCAAATTTACCTCTTAGTTGTTTTTTTTTCTTTTTTTGTTTCTTTTCCAATCATCCTATTTACTTAAACTAAAGTTTAGGACTAGCTTAAAAAGAATAGTTTCAAGATAAAAAACACACTACTCAATCATGCTTCTTACAAAATACACATAACTTATTAAGAAACATTGTTTCAATTGAGTATTAAAATGTCAATCACACTTACCACTATTTTACAAAACATTGCTAACATCCTAAGCCATGTAATATATCATAAAAATAATCTAACTTCATACTTATGCATCATAAAACATTCTAAAGCATATCCAACTTATGATCATTATTTCACAAAAATAAAAAACCCTTAAAACTAAAATAAAAATTCTACCTAACATCTCTCCCACACTTAAAGCTTACATTATTCTTAATGTAACAGCCAAATGTAATAGAAAGTTATTTGAAACATAAACAAAAAGATAGTCTAAAGAAATCAAATTTGAATTATGCTTGGATTGCCTTTGAAGTAACACCCTTGTTTAATATTATTAGCTTGACAACATACTTCCTTACTTAGCATAAATGCAATCTAGCAACTCTATCAGCTTAACATTTTGCACCTAAAAACCTTTGTAAAAAGGTTTGAGCCTAAGATCATTCACCTTGAAAACCTTGTTGATCTATAAACACCTTATCTCAACCACACCATAACCAAGAACATTAGTTATAATAAAAAGACTAACCCACTGAGATCACAACTTACCTAGAAATAGCTTAAGCCTTGAATAGTAAGGAGGACTTTCTATCTAACAACAAAATTCTTCCTTAAAATCTTTTGATCATGAATTGCCTTTGCCTTCTCTTGATCTTCTGCTGCAATCATGGTCTAATTGTAACCTAAAAAGCCATCAAGAAAGTAATAATGATTATGAACAGGTAATATTTCTATCATCTAATTAATAAAAGGAAGAGGGAAATGATCATTGTAAGTGGCAAAGTTGAATTTTTTGTAATCAATACACTCTTCACCCCATTTGCATACATGTAGGTACCAACTCATTGTTATCATTTGGATCCACTGTAACACTAGATTTCTTTGAGACCACTTGCATTGTACTCATCCACTTGTTATCCAAGATTGGATATATGTTAACAACATGAAGGAACCTTAGAATTTCCATTTTCACTACCTCCATTATTGGAGTGTTCAACTAATGTTGAGCTTCCCTAGTTGTTTGTTTGGCTCCTTCTTCCAACAATATGTGGTGGATGCACATGGCTAGACTTATTCTGTTAATGTTTACAGTTTTCCCAATCAATCACCATCTTATGCTTCCTTAGCACTCAAATCAATTTCTCTTCCTAAACAAATGTTAGATTCCTTATAATAATCATTGGTAAGGTGTCATCCTCTCCTACATACACATACTTCAAATGAGTTAATGATGGCTTCAATTCTAAAATAAGAGCTTATAAAAGAGAAGGTAGAACTTTTTGTGAGGAACCAGTAATTAAAAGGAAGAAACTACATGCCTATTTAGAATCATTGATAATTAATGCAATTTACCTATAGTCTTCTTTAACTCCTTATCCAGCTTAACTTTTCCTTCCATTTGTAGTTCAAAATGTTTGACGATTGTCACCTCCAACACTTCCTTGCTTGTCAACTCAAACACTTCTTGCCTTAAAGAATCAATAAACACTTATGGTATAAACCAAATGGACATCCTTAAGGTACTTTTCACAGACTTATAAATACTAAACCAAATTTATTCACCATCAAACTCCATAGTCAAGGTACCCTTATGCACATCAATCCTTATCTTGGTTTTCTTTAAGAATGGCCACCCCAATCAAATAGGTGCAAGGTTAAGGGAAGCATTATCATCCATATCTACTATGTAGAAATTAGTTGGAAACACAAGTTGGTTCACCTACACTAACACATTCTTAATTATCTCCTTGGGTTAAGAATTAGTATGGTTAGCCAATTGTATAATAGCACCAATATTTTTTAGAAGACTTAAATTTAAAGAAGTATAAATGGATCATGGCATTACATTAATAAAACTTCCTAAATCTAACATAGCTTTGTCAAATCTAGCATTGCCTATTTTGTATGGGATGGTGAATATACTTAGATCTTTATAGTTAGAAGGAAGCTCTCTTTAGAAAACTATGGATACTTTCTCCCTTACTCTAATCTTCTTATTATCTCTTAGCCTCTATTTATTAGTGCAAAATTCTTTAAGAAACTTCACATACCTTGGTACTTGCTTGACCACCTTTTGTAGTGATATGTTTACTTCTACCATATGAAATTTCTCAAGGATTTCTCTCTCCTACTCCTCCTTCTTAAATTTTATGCACTAGGTAGGAAAAGGAAGGGAATTAGCTTTGACCTAAATGGAAGAGTTAAGATTCATCTTAGCTAACGAAAACTTTGCTTCCTTCTTTATGTCCTCCACAGTGGCTATAATAGGTGTCTTCTCACATGTTTCCTATAGTTGTTTTCCATTCCTTAATGATATGGCACTTGCATTCCCCTTCGGATTTAAGAAGGGTTGAGAAACTTGAGCATCCAATCTATCTACTATGAAAGTTAGTTACTCACCCAATTCTCCAAATTATGTATGCTTGCCCTTATCTCCTATTGGAATTGTTAAGTATGAGTAAGAAGGTTTAGAACATATCTTCCAATAACATGCCTATACTAGATAGAATTGCTTGTTGAAGTTGAGATGGCTATGGAGTTTGTTGGAACCATGCCTACTTATTTTGATACATATTCTAATCCAACTACTTATTGAATCTATTGCTAAAAGGATAGATGCATTTACCTCATGCACTTTTCCCAATTTGGAAATCTTATCTTATTCCATACTAGTGGGAGTTTGCTGTAATATTGGAAATCAAATTCCTTCCAGAATCTAATCTCTTGTTTGCTAGAGCTCCTCCACTTGTTATGTTTGTCATTTTCCTATTTATAGGAAGTAAGCCCTCATAAAAATATTGAATCAATAACTAATCACTGATTTGATGGCGTGGACAATTTGCACACAACTTCTCGAATCTCTCCTAATACTCCTAAAGGGCCTATTATATTGTTAAATACCACAGATTTCATTCCTTATGTTTATAGCCCTAGAAGTAGGAAAATATTTTTGAAAAAACTGCTTCTTCATCTTAGTCTCTATAGTGATTGACCCTGATATAGATAATAAAGCCAATCCTTAGCATCATTGGCCAAGGAGAATGGAAAAGTGCTCATTTTTATTTGCTCCTTTATGACCCCTCTTGGCTTTATTCTTAAACAAACAACAAGGAACTCCTTCAAATGCTAGTTGAGCTCCTCTCTTGCATGATTATGAAAAGTGGGTAACAAATGTATCAATCCACATTTAAGCTCAAAAGCTTCATTTAACTTAGGGTATTGTATACACAGAGGTTACAAATAAAAGTTAGGAGCAGTAAGCTCCCTCAAAGTCTTGTTATTTGCAACCATGTTCTCTAACTCAAAGTCACAAGATGAACTTTTAAGTACTAAATCAAGGACTATGTTAATGCTAGGCAAGGAAACCACAAATTGTTCTTCATTCTCTTGAACTTCTCTACTCAACCTATGCAAGGTTCTCTCAACTTTTGGATCAAAATTGAGTTTAGAGTGAGATAGTTGAGTCATAAACCATAAATAAGCACAAAACATAGAAGAATTATGCAAAAATATCTAAGGAAAAATGAAAATCTATAACCAAAAAAAAATTACAAAACCCTCATTAAATAGTATTTTTAAGGCTCAAAAGCATTGAGTTAATGGCTATACCACTAGATCTAAGCTAAATGACATTTCCCTTGAAATAATGCAAGCTTGTCACCTAATTCAACCAAAACTTCCTTTAGGAATAGTGCCACCACAACTAAAAAAAATCAAAAACACATGAAAAATACACAATTACACACACAATTGGGGATATAATCACTATAATCAACATAACAAAATTATGAACAAAAACAAAATGCAAAAAATTGGTAGAAAACAGTCCCCAACAATGGCACCAAATTTTTGATAATTGTTGGTAAGGCTACAAAAATATTAAGTACCTTATTCTTAATCACGCAATAATAGATAGTGTGAATGAGAGGTTAATCCCATAGGGAGTGTTATCAACTCAATGCCAAATAATTAAACTTAAATATACTAACATGAATTAGGGGATAAAATAGAATTCTATCTTCATAATAATTGAAGTAAACTACTTGATTAAACAAGACAACTTATAAAAATATAAGTTAACAAAATTCTAGTTGTAGGTTCATTCACAATTATGATATTTGATACTTTCAATTATCCACAATGTTGTCACAATTTCATTGGAACTATTAACTCTAGATAACAACAAGCATTGTTACTAAAGTTCTACCTTAGATATTCACTAAGTAGAACAAGCTCTCCACTTAGACCTTAACCACTATACCCCAAAAACAAGCTCTCTAAAGTTACATACAAGTAGCCCTAACAATTAGGAAAATAAATTAATTCAAGCAATAATCACACAATTTCATGTTGTTTAACCTATGTTGAGTTATTTTAAAATAATAAGAAAAAAAAAATGTGTCATAATCCCTTATTGTTAATTGTTACTTAGTGATTTGGGATAGGATAAATAAGGATCATAATCCGTAACTCTTGTTGTCGACCATTGTTTAACTAATTTGGCAAGCCTAATTGAATGAATTTTAGAATAATAATCATTTAATAATTTAATCAAAATAACTCAAAAAAAAACTACAATTAACAATAAAAAAAACATAAAAGAAAATAATTTATTCCATGAAAATACCGAACATTTTGAAATCCCCTAAAATTGTTGAAAAGTTTTGGGACACAAGCTAAAAGGAAACAAAATTTTTACTAAAGGTATGCTTACTACTCTCCTTGTGTGTCCATCTCCTTTTCTCTCTCTATTTTAGTAGCTAAAAGGTTTTTTTTTTTTTTATAACCTAGAAAACATACATAGCATACAAGGACACTAAAAAAAAAAATCTTTGATTTTCAAGGTTACAATGAACTTATTTTCGTAATTGTGTGAAAATTCTTGTAATGAGTTCCAAGATAATTCCCAAATAGATATAGTCTAAATCAAGGTCTATCTTCTTCAACAAAATTGTAATGCTCTTCAATTTTCTTTCCCATGCATCTAGTCTTGCCCAAAACAAAGTTCCAAAGCCCAACTTATGTGCTAAAAACTAAGATTGACTTAGTCCAACCCATGATAGATTTTGCAAGAACAAATGTCAAAATGATGAAATGCTAGAATTTTGCCTACTGAAGCACAAATTCTCAAAACCTCTCCAAAAGATACTTAAGTCACAAAACATATTCTAATCAACTTAAATAGATATAAAACCTTGTAAAAACAACTAGCTATAAAATGAAATAAATAAATAAATTCTCACTCATCACAACCACCATTCCTATATTTTGCCATTAAGCACTTCATGGGTCTTGGTACAATTTAGGTTTGTAGTCTTTTCTTGTAATGCATCAATAAAGGGAAAGCTCTACAATAATCCAAGTCTATCAAAATGCTTTAAGTGCCATTGATAAGGACACATTGTTGCAAAGTGTCCAAATTAAAGGGTAATGACTTTGTAATATATTTTTGAAGTTGAGGCATCCCTTGAGGTGAAAGAAAAAAAATTCTACCCATGATGATTATGAGGAAGTGATCACAAATCAAACTAATGAAGGAGACTTATTGGTTGTTTGAAAGCTTTTTAACTCTTGATCAAGACCTATGGAAGAAAGAAACATCTTCCAACAAGGTGCATAATCAAAGGCGAGGTGCTAGTATTATCATTGATTTTGGAAGTTGTGCCAATGTCACTTCCATAACTCTTGTGGAGAAACAAAATTTGTCTACTTCAAAGCACCATGTTCCATATAAGCTCCAATGGCCCAACAAAGCAAATTAGGTAAAGGTAACTAAACAAGCACTTATATCATTTTCCATTGTCAAACAATACAATGATGAGGTTTTGTGAGTTTCCCATGGATGCATGCCAGCCTTTTCTTTATCACCCATGGGCACCAAAATACTTATTCTTTCACTAAAGACAACAAAGCATATTACAATGGCAACTCTTAGTTTTCATTAAGCCCAAGCAAGTTCACAAAAGGTAGAGGATTTAAAGGAAGCATTTTTATTTGTATACAAGTCTAGTTGAAAGGGCCATTGCAATATAAGAACAAGTGTGTGCTTTACTTGTTTTGGGGAAATAAGTAAAGGAGGAGACATCCATTCATTAATTTTGTAAGTTGTTTTTAATAAATTTTGTGAATTTTTTTTTTAGATAAATTGCATCCTAATTTACCTCCTTTGAGTAGAATTGAGCACCAAATTGATCCCATGCTTAATGCTCTAATACCAAATTTTCTAGCATATCATTGCCATTGTGAGGAGGTAAAAGAGATTCAAGGGTAAGTGGATAAGCTTGTTGTAAAAGGCTTTGCTCAAGAATCCATGAGTCCTTACTTAGAATGTTTGTGGGTAGTATAATAATCAATATGATCATAGTGAAGTATCTTTTGCCAATTCCATGAATTGATGATTTACTAAATCAACTTCAAGGTACTAGGTTCTTTTTTAAAGTTGATTTAAATAGTGGATACCATCAAATTTGAATGAAAGAAGTGGGATGAGTGGAAAACAACAATTAAAACTAAAAGAGGCTTATATAATTGGCTTGTACTACCATTCAAGCTCTCAAATGCACCAAGTACCTTCATGCATCTCATGAATTTGGTAGGGAGGTCCCTAGGAAATTTTTTTTTGGTCTACTTTAAAGAGTCAAGAAGATCATCAAGACCACATACAATAAGTAAAGATGTTTTGAGACATGAAAAGTTGTATGGAATCCTAAAGAAATGTCAATTCATGCAGCCAAGTAACTTTTAGATTTTTTATTTCAAATGAAGGCATTAAAGAGGATGACGAGAAAGTTAAGGCCATTGAAGAATGGCCAATTCACAGTTTAATTCTAGATATGAGAAGCTTTCATAGCCTTTCCTCCTTTTATTGAAGAATTATTCAAGGCTTTAGCACAACTATGGCTCCCTTGAAAGTTTCAAGAAGGAAAGGGAATTTTGATTGTTAGATGTTACTTGAAAAAGCTTTGATGAGATTAAGTATAGATTGTGCTATACACCATTTTTTGCACCCAATGACTTTTCCAAGACTTTTGAAGTTGAATGTGATGCATATGGAGTGGGATCGAAGTAATTGTTATGCAAAAGGGAAAAATTATTGCATACTTTATTGAAAGGCTAACTAGTTCTTTAAAGAACTATTAAGCCTATGAGAAAGAGTTCTTTGCCCTCATTAGAACTTTAAAGCATTGCTAGCATTATCTACTTCCTAGATAATTTTTCATTCATTCATATTTTGAGTCCTTGAAATATTTGAAGTACTAGCACATAATTAACAAATGATATACAATATGGGTGGAGTTTCTAAAGTCATTACCATATGTTATAAAACAAAATGATGATGGTCCAATGTGGTCCATGATGCTCTCTTAGGATGGTATGCTCTTATTTCAATGCTTGAAGCTATGTCATTAGGATTTGAATTTATTAAAGAGCTCTATGTCAAATCCAAAGGAAAATACAAGTGCCATATCATTGAGGAGTGGAAAACAGCTAAAGGAATCATATAAGAAAACACTTGTTATGCCCTTTAAGGAAAACATTGAGAAGAAGGTAGAGATTTCTCTAAGGTAAATCCAAACTCTTCCATTTTGTTTAAAGCTAATCTCTTTTCTTTTCCCACAAGGTGCATAAAATCTAAAAGAAGGTGGATAAGAGAGAGAAATCCTTGAGACATTCCACATGATAGAGGTAAACATACCTCTACTACTGGTGATCAAGTAAGTACTAAGGTATGCAAAGTTCCTTAAAGTATTGTGCACTAATAAGTGAAGACTAAGAGATGATGAACAGATCAAAGTGGAGGAGAATATATCCATAGTTCTCCAAAGGAAGCATGCCATTAAGTGCAAAGATCTGTTCACCATCTTGTACAAAATAGGCAATACCAGATTTGAAAAAGCTATGTTAGATTTAGGGGCCTTTATTAAGGTAATGTCATGATCCATTTATGCTTTTTTAAATTTAAGGCATTTAAAAATATTGGTGTTATCATACAATTAGCGAATCATACTAATCCTTACCTTGAGGGGGTGAGATAGGATGTGTTAATGCAAGTGAATGAGCATGTGTTTCTAGCTGACTTCTACGTAATAAATATATCGATGATGATGCTTTACCTAACCCTACACCTATTTTATTGGGAAGGCCATTCTTAAAGACAACTAGGATAAGGATTGATGTGCATAAGGGTACCTTGACTAAAGAGTTTGATGGTGCATAGATTCAGTTTAATAATTGTAAGGCTATGAGGTACCCTAATGATGTCCATTTAGTTTATGCCACAAGTGTTTTGATTCTTTAGTGTAGGAAATATTTAAGGAAACAAGGAAGAGTTAGAGGTGACAATCATCAAACATTTTGAGCTACAAATAGAAGGAGAAGTTGAGCTAGATGAGATATTGAAAGAAAATTATGGTTGAATTGTATTCAATATCAATGAGTCCAAATAGGTATGTCATTTCTTTCATTTAGTTACCAATTGTTCACAAGAAACTTTTACCTTCTATCATGTATGCTCTTATGTGAGAACTAAAACCATTACTAGCTCATCTAAAGTATGCACATTTAGAACAGAAGACACCTTACTAATTTTTATTACAAGGAATCTAATGCATGTGTAGGAAGAGAAATTGATTCAAGTGCTAGGTGAGCATAAGACAATGATTGGTTGGAAAATTCTAGATATTAAGGGGATAAGTCCAACCATGTATATGCACAGCATATTGTTGGAAGAAAGAGACAAATCAATTAAAGAAGCTCAATGTCAATTGAACACCTTAATGATAGAGGTAAAGAAGAAGGAGATTTTGAACCTCCTTGATGTTGGCATCATATATCCAATCTTGAATAGCAAGAGGGCAAGTCTGGTGTAGGTGGTCCTAAAGAAATATGGTGTCACAATGGTCCCAAATAATAATAACAATGAATTTGTTACCAACACATGTACAAATAGGGTGGAGAGTGTGCATTGATTATAAGAAGTTGAACTCTACCACTAGTTAGTCATACTTATTATTGCTTTCTTGATGGTTTTTCAACTTATGATCATGATTGCACCAAAAGATTAAAAGAAGATGAATGCATTTCATGATGAAAAGATTTCAAGGAAGAACTTTGTTGTCAAATAGAAAGTTGTCTACTAACACCAATATGTTACAATCTTGGTGGGTTGGTCCCTTTCTTATTACTAATGTTTTTGATCATGGTGCAGTTGAGAAAAGGAGTTTATAGATGAGCAAGGTTTCCAAGGTGAATAGTCATAGGCTTAGGTTTTCAAGTTGAATGGCCATAGGCTTAGGATTTCAAGGTGAATGGTCATTAGCTCAAACCTTTTTATGAAGGTACTTTAGTGTAGAATGTTAAGGTGATGGAGTTGGTGAATCCCATCTATGTTGACCAAGGAAACATGTTGTCAGACTAATGACATTAAATAAAAGCACTACTTAGGAGCCAACCCAAGCATACTTCAGACTTGGATTTTTTACCCTTTCTTTTTATTTATGTTTCAAATATCTTTTCATTACATTTGGCCTTACATTGAGGACAATGTAATTTTTAAGTGGGGAGAGATGTTTAGGTAGGATTTTGTTGTTTTTTTTTTCTTTTTAGATTTTGTGAAATAATGATCATATGTTGGTTATGCTTTAGAATGGTTTGTAATGCAAAAGTTTGAAATTGGATTATTTTTATAATATACTGCTTAGCTTAAGTTGTTAGCAATGTTTAGTAAAATAGTGGTAAGTGTGCTTAACCTTGTAATACTCAATTGAAATAATGCTTCTTGAGAACTTATGTCTATTTTGTAATAAAGCATGATTGAGCAATGTGTGGTTTGTCTTGAAATTATTCTTCTTAAGCTACTCCTAAACTAGGGTTTAAGTAAATAGGGTGTTTTCTTTTGAAAATAAAAAAGGGAGGGAAAAAATGCAAAATTTTAATTCTACTCTACAATTCAACCTACCTTGTAATTTAGGGTACTTCACCAAAAGCATTGACACTTGCATTAAATAGTGACGTAAACATGAGTATGCAAAGCACCTTAATGTATGTTTCCTTACTTTCAAGAATGCCTTGAGGAAAAATATCAGTTTTTTTTTTCTGCTTTAATAAGGGATATCATAGTTTGCTACCTAGTTTAAGTGGTAAAGAGGAATGGTTGATAGGATAACTATACATGAATTGCTTATGTTAGTTATGAGACTTACATTAACTAATTGAGAGAAATTGTGTATATAGAGGAAGTGAGATGAGTTTGTTGTTGTTATTTTATTTGACATTGCTGCATTTTCAAGTTAGGCATATATATTAGTTAAGAATTGAATGTAATTAGCATTTGCACTACAATGGTTAAGCTTCAAAAATCCAAATCATGTGATTCAAAAGCCTAAATTGAACTTCACATTTAGTCCAACAATTGTTATGAAGAAATCCAAGCCCAAAATAGTTGTCTAATGATCAAAAAATAGTTGATAAGTTGTTACAAAATCTATCATGTGTTGGACTAAGTCTTAGTTTTTAACTCCTGACTTGTGTTCTAGACCTTTGCTTTGCACAAAACTAGATCCATTGGAAATCTTAGGAAGGGGAATAGAGAACTTTGATGAAGACTATAGAACGTAATTTAATTTAGATTATATCTATCGGGAATCAACTTGGACTGCATTATAAAAATTTTATCACAATTAAGGAAACAAATTTATTGTAACCTCAAGAGTTTATAAGATTATTCTTTTTTTTGGAGAGTCCTTGGGTTTTCTTGTGCCAGCTATGTATGTTTTCTAGGTTAAAAAAAGACCCTTTAGCTATTGAAAATTAAAGAAGATGATATGGACACATAAAGAGGTTGGCAAGCAATAGCTTTAGTAAGAATACAATTTCTTTCAAATATGTGTAGCTAGAACATTTCAACAATTTTAGGAGATTGCAAAACATTTGGTATTTTGAGGGACTATTATTATATTTTGTTACATTTGTTATCTTTTCTATTGGAATTATTTGAGTTATTTTGATTAAATTAATTCAATTGATTAGGTCTCCTAAGTTGATTAAACCTATGGTACAAATGCTAGAATTAAGAC